>OZ023337.1:1468566-1608566 GCA_964007535.1 Brachyptera risi
TGAAATGTGAATTATCACAACGAATCCGAAAGGGCGCCAAACACACAATAAGACGTCCAGGGCCCCCTGGCTATGCCACTGAACCCAACCCATGTGTGTCTGTCTCGTGGATCACAGAGGTCACCATTGATTTAATAGATATCGATTGAAGTATTATTATTACCTGTTTTCTGTTACCAATCCCTCAACCACAACGACATCGTTAGTGGAGCTCTCCGTTGGTGGTAGGCCTCCATCACACCTCGACGTAGATTGACTACAGAAAAAAACGACATGAATAATAAATACCAAGTATGTATAAGTAATTAAAATAGTGAATCTAGGCCTATTACAAATATACTACAATATACTGAACATATGTAGCTATACATATGCCACCCTCGGTAGCTCGGTCAGCTGAGGCACCGCTTCAGAAACTGAAGTCCCAATGGGCATGGGTTCGAATCCCGCATAAGGCATGGGTTTTTGTAAATGTCCTTTCACTTATCATCACTTCATAGTTTCATAATCACCTGCTCATTCGTACCCCCATATAATCTAGCTGTTGGTGGGGTCGTTAAGCAAACAGTACATCATCATTATAGCTACATATGCCCACCCTAAATGATGGAAGAATATAAGAAGTGTAATTGAATACTTGAATGCAATAAATATATATACAATACTGTATGAAGTAGTGTGTCCATTAAAACAATGCATTCATCACTCTTGTTGCGATGATAGATATTCAACCCGGTCTAGTTTCGACCCTGAACTCGTTATCAGCTGTGCTGAGGTATTCGGCCTACAGGCGTAATCACACACAGACACAATTAAATCGTAGAACTAATAGGCCTATTCATTGAAGCCCATACATAGGCCACCTCTTTATTCCATTGCGATACAGACTAACTTTACTTTCTGTCTCACCCATAAAGGTAAAACCTAGATGCCTGTAATCGCAACGCAACACTCTCTAATCAATATTATCAATAAATGAAAATGAATTGATATTAAAATTATCATATTTACCCAGCAGCAATCCTCTTGAGGCGGTAATACTCCTTCAGTGAGCTTCCGATTGGTTTCTTGTGTCTTCTCTTAGATGGAAATGTCCTCGTCTTCATTATGAGAAAAAACTTATTTACTCAACTAATAATAATTGGCACACGTGCGTTCGTAATAACAACTGCACACTGACCCGTGTGGGTGCTAATTTGTATCGTACGCGCATCGATCCCCTCACGGCACGGCTCGGTAAGACGCTTAGCGGGCTGCCGTTGCGGGCGGTCAAGGCGTAGACAGAAACCGAAAAAGATCTGTTCTGTTTCGCACCGAAACACATCTCCGTATTTCTTGCGTACCAACTAAACCATTTAAAATAATGTACAACAGTAAGCGACAAAGTTGTAAATGAAGGTTCAAACTATGCTCATGGCTTTGAAAAAACTACCGATTTCTATTTTTACCTATTTATTCACCTACTTTCATTTCGAGTATACAAGGCTCAAATTTGTGTGAAGTTCACACTCATCTCTACGTTTTTGAGTGTGAATATCGTCCTCACTGTAAAGCCGTTATCATAGAACAATCTTTAGTTGATAATACACAAAAAACTGCATGCGTTTATCTCTTATCGTTGCTTCACAATTCTGGAACTAGCGAACCTCCGCGAGCCATGGTAAATTGGTAGGTGTGCTTCAGCCTTAAGGCTGAAGAACAGCTCCATCTCTCCTTAGCGTTGAATTCAGCATAGAGCCTTACCGGTGTTATGCCACGCCCAAAAGGGCTGGACTTAGCATTTGCCACGTGACCGGTAAATTGTGTTTGATTGGAGCTTAGTTTTGTTGGTCCTGAATAGCACGGACGGTAAACAGCTGATTATCTAAGTCGACAACAATGCGTGGCCCACGCAATACATCGCGGATTAACAAGCTAGACTCGACTATCGCCCCCGCGCTCCCCCGGTCAATCAAGCCACAACAATAGGTCGCAAGGCACAGTATTCTTAGAACGCGGCGACGAAACAGAGCGTCCCGACTGCAAATAATACAAGCTGATGTTGGTTTCATATTTGAGTGAAATATTATAGAACAGGATGTTATTGACGGTATCACTCTCATTATGATACAGGTGCGCGTTTATATTTTACTTGTCTGGGGGTCTCCAATAATAAAAACATAAGATTGAGAAGAATTAGGAATAAATATCCAATCTTCAAACACTTATCAAAATAAATCGAAAGATAATAAAAATATACTTTATCAATAAAATAAACTCTGAAATGAATATTTTGGAAGTATTAAATTATTTATAATTATTATGAGTACGTGTGTACATGCATGTTCGTATATATACACTTATCAAAATAAATCGAAAGATAAAAAAAATATACTTTGGATTATGGCCACATAGTGAGAATAGATATGATGTTCAGTGTGTTTCCTAAATAATGAACATTTATATTCTTGTGTACACACATTTATTACATTCCATACAAAATGATAGCTCTATAGGCCTACAATTGACAACACAAGTCGAAATGAAATTGCAATACTATTTTATTGATCAAACAATGTTTATCTGTATAAATAATACACAGTCGGCACACAGGCCAAACTACACTATATCAATTGTCAACACAATTGACAGTATTTAATTGAAGTGGAATTAATTACACACAATTCCTATTTCGATAAATATATTCATCGGGTAAGAATATATATATATATATATATATA
The DNA here is from genome assembly GCA_964007535.1 of Brachyptera risi. NCBI lineage: Eukaryota > Metazoa > Arthropoda > Insecta > Plecoptera > Taeniopterygidae > Brachyptera > Brachyptera risi. Next base: position 1,471,287 of record OZ023337.1, read on the forward strand.
TATATATATATATATATATATATATATATATATATATATATATATATATATATATATATATATATATACACATATATATACATTTTGAAAAAGTTCCACGGTTCACCTTCAATCTACAAGACACAGTCCTGTTCTAAACGAAGAATAGTGTCGTGTCAACTTGCAAGTTTCAAAATGCCTCATGTTGTGTTATGATAGCTCAGGTTTCTCCATCAGTGACATAAAGACCTACAAATGAATCAGTTTCACATGTGAAATGTGAATTATCACAACGAATCCGAAAGGGCGCCAAACACACAATAAGACGAATAAATAATAAGTTGAATAAATGATTCAACCCGGTCTAGTTTCGACCCTTGAACTCGTTATCAGCAGTGCTGAGGTATTCGGCCTTACAGGCATCATAGAGAAGTATGCAGGCATCTAGACTTTACCTTTAGGGGTGAGACAGAAAGTAAAGTTAGTCTGTATCGCAATGGAATAGAGAGATGACCTTTGTATGGGCTTGCTACCATTGAAGCGAAGCTCGCCTCCTAATCACACACAGACACAATTAAATCGTAGGACAAATAGGCCTATTGATTGAAGCCCATACATAGGCCATCTCTTTATTCCATTGCGAAAGAGACTAACTTTACTTTCTGTCTCACCCATAACGGTAAAACCTAGATGCCTGTAATCGCAACGCAACACTCATCAACTATCATCGCAACACTCTCTAATCAATATTATCAATAAATGAAAATGAATTGATATTAAAATTATCATATTTACCCAGCAGCAATCCTCTTGAGGCGGTAATACTCCTTCAGTGAGCTTCCGATTGGTTTCTTGTGTCTTCTCTTTGATGGAAATGTCCTCGTCTTCATTATGAGAAAAAACTTATTTACTCAACTAAGGCCCAGTATTACCACGGCCAGTTAGTATTTATCTGAGAGTTGGTGAAAACAAATAGCATGAGTAACCATGGTGATAACATGTTTGAACTGTCAGATGAAGGCTAACTGGACTTGGTAATACCGGGCCTAATAATAATTGGCACACGTGCGTTCGTAATAACAACTGCACACTGACCCGTGTGGGTGTTAGTTTGTATCGTACGCGCATCGATCCCCTCACGGCACGGCTCGGTAAGACGCTTAGCGGGCTGCCGTTGCGGGCGGTCAAGGCGTAGACAGAAACCGAAAAAGATCTGTTCTGTTTCGCACCGAAACACATCTCCGTACTTCTTGCGTACCAACTAAACCATTGAAAATAATGTACAACTGTAAGCGACAAAGTTGTAAATGAAGGTTCAAACTATGCTCATGGCTTTGAAAAAACTACCGATTTCTATTTTCACCTATTTATTCACCTACTTTCATTTCGAGTACACAAGGCTCAAATTTGTGTGAAGTTCACACTCATCTCTACGTTTTTGTGTGAGAATATCGTCCTCACTGTGAAACCGTTATCATAGAACAATCTTTAGTTGATAATACACAAAAAACTGCATGCGTTTATCTCTTATCGTTGCTTCACAATTCTGGAACCAGCGAACCTCCGCAAGCCATTGTAAATTGGTAGGTGTGCTTCAGCCTTAACAGTAATTATACAGTTCACAATGCAGGAATCAGACTGGCAATAGAAGCTGTCCGCACCAGCCCTGTTGTCAGTATGTACTGCGAGTCAGGGGAGCCGCCATTAGATCTAAGGAGAAACTACCTCATATCTAATTTTATATCCAGTCTAGGAAGTATTCCAGGAACCTCTACTCATAAGAAAGTTTTTGATCCTCCTAATGAACATCTATATCGGGATAGAACTAAGGCCACGCGACCGATGGGAATACGGGCCATGGAGCAGCTAGGTCACCCTCTAACCAATCTACCAGATGTTTATCCATCTGGCTGTGGAGAAGTTGCCCCGTGGACCGTACCCCGACCTGTGTGTCTGACGCAACGTGCTCAGCATGCCAAAGCTTCCTCACCTAGCTCGGTGTATCAGCAATATTCCAACCAGCTGTGCACCCTGTACCAGCAACACCTTCTCATCCACACCGATGGCTTGAAACTGAATGATGCTGTCGGATGTGCTTTTACCTCTAATTCTACAAGTCGTTGTTTAAACTCAATCCTATCTGTAGCGTGTTCACCTCGGAGCTATTCGCACTTGTGCAAGCATTGAAATTTGCGTTAAAAAATGGCCATAGTAAATTTGTGATATGCTCCGACTCCCTTAGCTCCGTGCAGGCTCTGGATACTTTCTATCCGTCACACCCTCTGGTCCAAAACATACAGTCCCTTCTTTCAGAGATGAGAGGACAGGGCTTGGAGGTTGTGTTCTGTTGGATCCCAGGGCATGCGGGAATTCCGGGAAATGAAATTGCGGATCTAGCAGCTAAAGAAGCCACCCTAGAACAATTGACTTTCTACTCAATTGTTCCTAACACCGATCTCAAGAATAATTTCAAATGTACCATAAAATCCTGCTGGCAGGAGTCATGGAATGTCATTAATAACAATAAACTCAGGGAAATTAAAACATGTATCAACCCTTGGAATTCTTGATCAAGAACGAACCGTAGAGAAGAGATTTTGCTGACTCATCTACCTATTGGCCATACTAGACTGACCCACAGTTATCTCCTCAAGGGTAAAGAACAGCCTGAGTGTGAGGAGTGCCCAGAGCCACTCACTGTTCGTCACCTCCTGGTCGACTGTGACAGCTTCCGGGATCTGCGCCGGCGCCTGCGCATGCCGGAGGACCTGTCACTGATCCTTGGTGACGGTCACAGGGCTGTCGATTGCTTGCTGGTGTTTCTGAAAGACTCAACTTTTCAATCTGATCTAAAAAGATCTCCGTTGTTGATGCGATCATCCTTTTCCAGTATACTGTCATTCAACATTTGATACTGATTCTTGATGTCGATCTCTTGAGATAGACATTATGCATATTTTAAATCAAACCATATTTTAATATTATGGTTTGTCGTTCCTCCACTCCTATTTGAGCGCGAGTTTGAACTGAGAACATTTTTTTTTTTTTTAATAACATCGAAACTTGATGCAAAATCATTGTTCCCCAATTAAGGCTAAGGATGAAAAGTAGGATCGTTTGGACGGGGCACCACAAGGGCGATCTTACCACCCCATTTTAATTATTTAAAACCAATGAACTTCAACACCAGGGCTGCGCTGTCGATGACTATAATTTTCCGCCGCAGATAAAAGTCTTGCAGTTTCCGAAAGTCCGGAACACATTATAAGTAAAAACCGTTTCTGTGATGTATATCCGGACATTATCAGCATTGGTATTAAGAGTGAACAAAACACACGAATGTTGATATCTTCCACTTTGAACTAAGTCTCTTGGGCAATGATCACTTCTTTTCATTAACAGCAAATGTAAAGTTTGTCATTATACAAAATGAAAAAAAAAAAAATGAGTGATAGGCCTATAATGTTATAATTCGGCCTATCACTCTACTAATTAAAGGTCGTGGCCAATTAGTACTTCATCCAAGCATTTGCTTCGTGGACTATGGGAAACCACGAAAAACCAAGTCAGGATGGATACACAAATGTTTGTTGGTCTTCTTTTTCTCTCAACTTCTTCTCTTCTCTTCTTCTTTAACATGCAATAAAACGTTCTCCTTCTAGTCCCATGGGTGTGACCCTTTACAGCACACACATGTTCGGTCTTAACAAATTAGTGTATAACGTCTTAGTGAATAGTTTAGTCTCAGTTTCATATATATCGAGGTGTTCTCATCTAAATTTCACTCGCACCTTTATATTACAGTACTCTTCTTTTTGTTCAGCAACTTATTTTGACAGGCGCTAAATGACCTCGCTGTCGATGCGCCTTGAAACCCTAACATTCAATTCAATTCAACGCAATAATGTGCGATTTATTACCGGCGCAAAATGACCTGAGATGTTGACGCACCGTTAAACATCAATAATCAATCAAGACTATTTACCTAGTCTGTTGGACTGTCTACCTCTAACTTCAATAAAGTCTCCTTCAACTTGAGTAGCGAACCGATTGGAACTCGACGAGGGGAATGCACAACAGGAGTTACCGACGGATCTAAAGTAATATGATTTACACCTGGTATTTGCCCTAGCCTACTGAATATGTCCTTGAAATCCCGCTTGAATTGCTCTTTCGTCTTACAAAACCTGACTTCATCCGCTCTTTGGATTAATCGTGAACTAATACAACCCTTTAACCCTAACAATGGGTAATCATTCATTTTACAACATTGTTGCTGCTACACTTCAAGGAGGCCTTGCCACTTACTTGAACTCTGTGCTCTCCATACGAAACCAGAACTGTGTTGGTCTTGCTAAGCTCACCAATACAATTTAACCTTTCAAATACATGGTGACATGGCGAGGCGAAATGTTGACCTCTGTACCAGTAGCCAATTTAAATTGAATGCTTTGTAGCTTTCCTGGACTGAATCAACAAATACCATGTCCTTCACAGGCACTTCAGATACCACATACTCTTCTGAGCATTCATTGTAGGCTTCTACTCCATCTTGTCTCTCTTCCTCCTGCAATTCACGAACCTGGCGCTGTCGTTGAACTTCTCAGACTTCCTCGGACAAAAGGCGTGAAGTTGTTCTGTCCCTCACATTGGTAGCACTGTTTACCCCAAGTTGGACACTGGACCATTTCATGTAACCTTCCACAGTATTTGCAACCCTTTTTTTCAATTAGCTGTGCATCTCGCTTGCACCGAGGTTTGCTCGACCTCAGCTGAGCACTGTTCCGCTTGCATGGTCAATAGATGTCGCTTGCTAGTGTCCTCCGTTCGGCACATGTGACCTGCCTGCTCTACGGTTATGTTGGTCCCTGTCCGCAGCAACTTTTCTCTCATGCAGTCAACAATCATATCTCTGAATAGCCGATCATCTTGGTCACCAAATTCACACGTTTGTGCCGCTGTCTTCAAACGAACCAAGTACGTATCAGAGGGTTCACCTTCTTTTTGACGCACATCGAAGAATCCACACCTTTCAACTACCAGATTCTTCACCGGTTCACAATGTTCCTCAAATTATCACATGATAACATCGTATTTTGTCTTATCTCCTTCTTGCCCAAACGGAATATGTTCGTAGACATCCTCCCCCTCGAAGGATCCGGACACCTTGGCGTGGTGTGGGGGCTTGCGTGGCCCCGTGATCTTCAGAGCTATCGTCGGGAGCGATTCATTCGCTCCCAGCAGGGTCACCCATGGCGATTAGGTCTGGAGTGAGGGTCCAGACCAAGTTCGGACCGTCGAGTGGGTTCCACTCTTGGTGACCGGAGTGTATATAGGGAGCACTGAGTTCCATTTTCTTTCCTCACTTATATCCTCATCCTTTTCTCTTCCTTTCCTCACCTTTCTCTTCCTTCACTACCTTTCTCTTTCTGCCGGCTTCCTCTGTACGCTCAGAACGCCCACGGACGTTGACGACAATGGCAAAGTACATGGACATGAACCTAAGCTCAAGGTGTAAACAATCGTGCCGAGGAGCTGAATGACTACGGGTTAATGTAGTATTCAACGATGAACTCTGAACACCGGGCGCCCTTCAGTTTTATTATAGCCTTACTCCCACAAGCGGGGCTCTGTTGGAGGTGACCTTTATTTCCCAAGCTGCTCGTGGGAACAACATGAACTTGAATTCAAAACAAACTCACTCTCAACCTCCCTCCCCTAGTACTGTAAACTATCCCTCAAGAAAGAGAGCCAGACCCATTTTCCAGAATAAAATAATGCGTATAATAAAAAATAATGAAATAATAAAAATGTATTAGCAAAAAGAGTACTTTTAGGGATTCGATATTTTTGGCTGACCTTCCATATGCTCAACTTGTTACAAGTTATTTCAAGAAGTGCTTGCTTGAGGTTATTAGGATTATAGTTCCGGCAACCCAGCGCCTTCTCATATTTTCTTGGCATTGTCCAAAGTCACCTCTGAAAGTACATATAATTGTAAATAAGCTGTACAAGAGAACATTTTTTTTAGGTCAAGGTTGTCAATCGTCAACGCATCACGAGGAAACACACGGAATCAAAATAATATTCTGTAGACTGTGGCTTAGGAAGTTTACAAAGAATGGAAATCAACAAATTCTGAGGCCAAATGTTCAATATTTTGAGTAGAAACTCACTTTTGTGTTCTGCTAGTATGTGGCAAAATACTGCTCGTCACTTCACCGCCTTCTTGATGAACTTTAAATAGAGGTTCTGTCTATAGCCAATGAGAAGCTACATTCAAAAAAGTCCGCCAAAACCGAAATGCTCATAGTCACCCCGGTTGACGGTGGCTTCAATTATAAAGAAATTATATTGATATCCGCTCATAGGCGTCATAGACTAGGTTAGACATAGGCTAACAATTCGATATTAAGGTGCAACTCGTCGATCCGAGTTTCCCAAAATCATTTTTTTACAGTTTTAATTTATAACATTGTAGTTAAACCATTAGTTAATCAAGATAATTTCATGTGGAAATCGTTTCTCACGGATCAATTACGAAACTTTTGTTCCCCGCAAAGTTCGAATCTAGGGGAGGTTCATTTCAAGTCACATAAGAATTGACCTACATCAGTGACTAAAAACATGTCCACATTTCAATGAATTCGCGAACGACTAATGGTACCTCAAGATGTGTGAGAAGGCTACATTAATGGATTTCACTCATTCAGCATGAATGTCGGCATCCTCTTCATCAGTATCAGTGAGTTCGTCTGGCATAGTTGGAAACTCTGCGTGGTATCCAGGTTTAATTACACCTTTTAGGCAAAGTTGTTCCAAGTCACGATATTCGGCCAACGGTATCTTCAGTTTTTCCTTGTATGAAGGTACGATAACCCCTGTTGTAGATCCTTGTGTGGAAAGTGTTTTTGATCTTCTGGATCTTCCATCTGCTGGTTGAGGAGGAAGTGATAATTCCACCTGTTCTTCTTGACGCATTGGGTATTTAAGTTTTACAACTGTAGAAACTTTTGTGAAAGAAGCTATTCTTATATCCTTGAAAGTTAATTTAGCTCCGTCGTCGGTTTTGTTCATTTTCGATGGAAACAATTCACTTTGGCAGAAGTTCCAGTCTTTAAAACGGTTGTATGTCCAACAATGACATCGTAGTTACTGGGATTGACCCGAGCATTAGTAATAACTGTGGGCCGCTCTGATTGTGCCCAAATGGTTGTATTTTTAGTGCCCTCTCAATAGCAGCGTGCGTAGAATCCACGGGCATAAACGTATGGCCAGGGAGTAAGTGATTCATGGACAACATGTGAATATTAATTGATTTCAACACGAATTCAGCCAACATTGAAAATACCACTTTGTTTTCATTTTGACCAGGACAAGAGTCAATGATTTCAAGGGATATTTCAAAGTACTGTTCAAAAAGAATGGGACAGGGAGACCAACAACAAGCTGAAAGAAATGAAGCCCACTGTTAGTGTTTGGGAATCTTCAATCCGAGGTTCACGGAGGGAGGAAGTAGTTCTCACTCGTCTGCGAGTGGGACACACACTTTTAACCCATTCCTGTATTTTCACCCCCGAAAAAATCGTCCTCAGATGTGAAATTTGTAACGAGATTTCAACTGTCAGAGACATATAACTCGAGTGCCGGAAATATACTGCTCTGAGGAGACAGCTTCGTATGGAAGACACAATGTCAAAGATTTCAGGGAATAATTCAAAATCGATCGATACCATATTCAGCTTTCTAAGATTATCGAAGCTATTGGATCTCATTTGACATGCTCGTGTATCTGCGTCGTTGTTTGCGTGAGACGATGAATTCGTCGTGTTACCAGTATCATTTTTCAAACTGCCCTTATTATGACTTTTTCATATCTGATCAAGATGACGTTGTTTGTGCAATCAGCTTTTTGACATTTGATACTTATTCTTGATGCCGATCTCTTGGGATAGACATCAGGAATATTTTAAATCAAACCATATTTCAACACATACCTGTTATGGTTTGTTGTTCCTCCACTCCTATTTGAGGGGGAGTTTGAACTGAGAATAAGTAATGAAACGTTCTCCTTCCAAGTCCCATGGGTGTGACCCTCTACAGCACACACATGTTCGGTTTTAACAAATTAGTGTATAACGTCTTTAGAAATAGTCCAGTCTTAGTTTCACATATTGAGGTGGTCTTATCTAAATTTCACTTGCACCTTTATATTCGTTCAGTATCAGTATTATTTATATTATTATTTATATAGTATTTATATTCGTTCACTTTTCGTTCAGTAACTCAATTTGACAGGCGCTGAATGACCTCGCTGTCGATGCTCCTCAAAACTCTAATATTCATTCGTTCATTCATTCACAAGTTCCACTCCCTTAATGTTTTTTGGGTGAAACCACTCCTTCCCAATTCTGTGTTGGCCCTCTCCACAGCAAGCTGTTCCCCTCCTCTCCCACTCCTCTGAACTCTCATCCCTATCCTGTCTCTCACTTCTTCCCACCCCATGAAGCCATTCCTTGCCCTATAGAAGTTCTGGAGTCTATCCTTTTTCCTCCTTTCCTCCAAATTTTCCCACCCCAATTCTTCCACCATCTCACTGAGTCTTTCTCTCAATTTTTCAACTCTCCCATGTTCATTTCTTTCTATTCTGAATCCTCTCACCCTTCCTAGAACTCTTCTTGCATGCAGCCACCCTCTGCACACCCTCTACTTCTTTAATCAGGTTGATGCTGTAGGGATCCCAGACCGAGCCAGCGTACTCCATCATTGGACGTATCAAGCTCTTGTATGCTTTCTCCTTGATATCAATCCCTGTCCCCTTTAATTGTCTCATTACAAAATTTAGTCATTTTATTCCCCTTTTTGACAATTTTTTAATATGTTCCCCCCCCCACCCTAAATTTGTATGTAGATAAATTCCAAGATATTTATAGGCATCCACCTCCTCTAAAATATTATCCCCTAGATTATAATTTGCATTTATGCCCTCCCTTCTATTTTTCCTGGAGAAGTGAACCACCTTACATTTATTTATGTTTAGTCCCATTAGATTTATTTCAACCCATTTGCTTATTGAATTTAGGTCCAGTTGTAATGCATGTTGTAATGAGGAGTATGCATATTCACTAAAAAAGACGTAATATGTTCTAAGAGACAGGACTTGAATTCGTTATCAGTTGAAATGATTTGCGAAATAGCAGCAGTGGAAATTAAACACTTGAATATCGTAATTATGGTGGTGTACAGACCTGGTGGCAATGTAGAAGAGTTTCTTAGCATTATTGATGTGGCCCTTGAACGCATTTTCTTGGAAAACAAATCCGTAATCCTATGTGGGGACTTTAACGTCGACTTGTTAGACTGGCTCGCCACAGCAAAGTCTAATTGGTTTATCTGAATCGTATGAGTTGATACCTCTAATATCTACTGCAACACGAACGACCTCAAAAAGTGCCACCTGCATTGATAATATTTTCACCAATATCAAGGCGAATATTCACAATGTTGAAACGATCCAAACAAGTTTTTCGGATCACGATGGGCAATCTTTATGCTTACGTAATGAGTTGAAGGACACAACAGAAGCCAAGTGGTATCGAAATTTCAACTGTGTGAGGAGTATGAATGAGTTCATGAATGCATTGGAAAAGGCCAACTGGCAATCAGTTTATTCGGCCAGAGACGTCAATACCAAGTATGACTTGTTTATACAGATTTTCAAATCACTGTTGAACGGCGCGTTTACATTGAAAAGAAAAGACAAAAGAGAGAAGCGGATCTGGTTAGATACTAATCTCCTAGCAACAAAAGAATTGGTCAAGTCCAACTATAGGTGGTTCAAAATATGCGGAAACGAAGAAACTAAGCACGCATTCAAGATGTCAAAAATAAAATATGCCACAGACTTACAGAAAGCCAAACATCAATTTTATGCAGACCAAATCTCTAAGTCAAGCAACAAATCAAAAGTCATCTGGGACATAGCTAAGCAAGCGACCAGTAATGCCGCCAGTTCAGCTACATGCTATATCGACGCAGTCCATCACGAAGAGAACGTATACCATGAACCTAAGGACATCGCTGAAGCGTTCAACCAACACTTCACCAGCGTGGCCAGGAATCTCGTGGAAAGCAACCAGTCTGCGAATGAAGAGGCTATCAAAAGACTCCGTGCCAACCATAGCAGGCCTAGAAACAGGAAATCCATGTTCTTATACCCTGCCACAGAAAAGGAAGTATTACTAGTTGTCGCGGGTTTCGACAGCAAAATGTCATCCGGAATCGATGAAATCCCCTTCAAAGTGATAAAAGATGTATCAGTTGTCATTGTCCACGTCATGGTACACATTTTCAACTTTTCTCTCAGCTCTGGAGTCGTACCCACACAAATGAAACAGGCCAAGATAATACCGATCTTCAAAAAGGGTAAACCAATTGAAATGACCAATTATAGACCTATTGCAATGCTCTCGGCGTTTGCCAAGATCCTGGAAAAGTTGATGTATAAGCGTCTGGTGAATTTCTGCGAATCATGTAACATCATCTCCGAGAACCAACATGGATTCAGGAAGAATAAGAGTACAATATCGGCTGCATACGAATCCATTCAGAAGATGCTATCAGCAAAAGATGAGAAACAGTTTTCAATCGGTGTCTACTTCGACCTATCTATGGCATTCGATACTGTAGTCCACAGTATTTTATTAGATAAGCTCGACTTCTATGGTGTCCGAGGCATACCTCTTCAATGGTTTAAATCTTATCTAGAGCAACGAAAACAATGTGTGGAGATAGCTCGAAAGAATAACAGCGGTGTATCGTCATTGAAACCACTAGACATCGGAGTGCCACAAGGCTCCATTCTCGGGCCATTGTTGTTCCTAATTTATATAAATGACTTGTCCATCCTGGAAGATAATGTGCACATCACACAATATGCTGATGACACTAGCATTCTGGTTAATGGAGCGGATCCCGTTGAGTTACAGAACAAAGTAAACACGACAGTGCGCCACCTCAACTCGTGGTTCTACGACAACAAACTAACAGTAAACAACAGCAAGACCGTGGTTGTAGATTACTCAGGGAAAAGAAACTGGAAACCAGTGATCGAAAATCAAGACGTCAGACTTGAAGTGCAGGAAATGACGAAATTCCTAGGATTTGTTATAGACAAGGATCTCAAATGGTCATTACACATCAACCAATTGTGCTCAAAACTGAGACGGGCTGTTTTCAAACTGCGTTCTCTAAAGAAAGTCATTGGGCCCAAGGAACTACGAATGTTTTATATTGCCACATTTGAATCTATGTTACGGTATGGAATTGTATTTTGGGGAGGCGCTGCCAAGAAGGACGTGGACAAACTTTTCAGATTACAAAAATATGCACTAAGAATTCTGTCGAGTAGGAAAGGATATGAAAGTTGTAGAGGTATTTTTAAGAGTTTTAATATTTTAACATTAACCGGCATTTACATCTTAGAGATTGTGACTTTTGGGAAATCCAATTTTAATTTATTTGAAAAAGAGATTAGCCACTCGCATAACACTCGTGGGAAAAATGACCCCCAAATTGATTATCATCGAACTGTTCTCTATGAAACTGGACTCAACCATAATGGTGTTAGATTTTACAATAATTTACCAAAAGACTTGCGGAGCATTAACAACATACATACTTTTAAATCTAGAGTAAAAAGTCATCTCATTGAGAAAGAATTTTATTATATAACAGATTTTTATGTAAGATTCGGTAACAAGACTTAATTCGGAAAATTGTACCATGAAAATCAAAATGACGAAACACAACATGTAACATGTATACTGTCAATAAATATTATTATTATTATTATTATTATTATAATGCAGCTTCATCTTCCTTGTTTTGTATCATTCTGTATACGACACAGTCATCAGCAAATAGGCGAATTTTTGATTGAATGCCTTGCGCCAGGTTGTCTATGAATATATTAAAAAGAAGTGGCCCAATCACACTACCTTGCGGTACCCCAGATGTTACTTGGATGTAATCTGAATAATCATTTCAAGTGGTTTTTAGCGCACTCGATTAGCTTAGGGCCTACATTAAAAGTTTTTTTCATGTTGCTCAACGCCCCATCGCTTACTGGAGCTTTTCAGACATATGAGCGGATATGGGAGATGAAATGATGGATGGACATTTACAAAAACCCATGCCTTCTTTTCGACGGCATTTATCGTTAGGTTAAAGTAGGACCTAGGCCCTACTTATTCTGCAAGAAACATTGTTTTCAATCCTTAAATGTATGTAAAATCGTAGGCCTAGGCCTAGCTACACCAGCCAATGTTGATATGACAGAAACTTTGTTTATTCATTAGCATTTATTCAGCACAGCTGCGAGATTCACCGACATATTATTGCAGTTTGTCCACTGGGAAGAAGATGGCCCTTCTTCTGTGTAAATCCACTTGTTAGCTCTTGGTGTGTCTTTGTAGAGCTCAACTCCTCTTCCTTCATGTGGAAGATCAACCCACTGCTGAAATGACTTCTCTCTCATTATATTCCGCAGCATTCTTCCTGTTGTGCGGTTGTCAAGAACAATAGATTCCGTGAGCTTTAATTTAGCTACACATTCAGTCATTGCGTCCTTCAAGTTTCGCACGGTGTGAAGAAGAGGATCATCAACTACTTGTGATTTCCTACAAATATTGGAGTTCTGTATGTTGGCTTCCCACGTGGCTCGCATTATTCCATGTCCTTGGAATTTCCTTGGGGAGTTTATGAAAGATGTAGGTGTGTCTCCGGGAATACCAACAATCTCTTTCACAGCACTTCGTCAGCTTAGTTCTTGTTTGGTCCATATCCACATTTGTGCAAACTGAGTAATCAGTGATTGAAGTTTGAATATTTTTTTTCTCTTTCCCCTCAATCTTCAACTCCATCAGGTATTTTTTATCTTGAAGGTGTATTGACAATCAACACGATTATGTTTTTGGATATACATGAAAAAATCAATGTATGCCTCAAAATAAATACTTCTGTTTGGATATGGCACAAGAAAAGTTTAGTTTCGTTCTAAATCGTTAATTTGTTGTTCCATATCCATTTGTCATCATAGTTTCTATGTGCAAGTCCAAGTTGACAAACAGTCACACCGAAATAGGATATAGGTTTATAGGGTTTAGTTTGAATCTGTATACTCATGAAGAAGTTCTAGTTATAGAGAATTCGGGATCTTAATCAAAATCATGACCAGGTTACAATAAATCACAGAAAAATACATAATATGATTTATATTACTCATTTATATTGACGTGTGTTATACATTACATTGCAATGGTTATACACATCTCTTTGGAAGAATATCACAGTATAATTATAGGAACTCTGGAAATAGGAAAAGCAAATTGAGTGGAACATAGCTTTGAAAGACTGAAAGATTGCCTGACGTGTCAGATGAGTTTTATCACCAGTAAATGAAATGATGATAATTTTTCACAAATAACATCGAAACTTGATACAAAATCATTGTTCCCCAATGAAGGCTGTGGATGAAAAGTAGAATCGCCCCACAAGGGCGACATAATTGATTCCGTTGGTTTTCAAACGATTGGAAAAATACAAGCTCTGTAGATGTGGATTGAGGACAAACTATTTTTTATACTAGATCTAAGTTACATACTTCTAAGCTCATCTCACAACGCAAATCCCAGGTTTTCCTAGTAAAGAGAAGGTAACCTAACTCAGGTCTTAACAGTGAAATATTTCTTGGGTCAGTAAAACAGTCCAGGGTCCTGATTGCCCGTAGCGCAACTATCGCTTCATGATCGAACTACATAAAACCACAACAATGCTATACACGGCAGTTACATTTGTTTTGTACGGAATGATAGATTTTGACAGTTCAACAATGCCACCAGTACCATATCTACATCTAGTTCACAAGGGAATCCGCTAACTGGCGACAGGCAATCGGGACCTTTGACTCTGAACTGATCGCAAGAAACCACAAATGCATCCCATGTTATTAGTGTGGGAGTCGGTATGCGGTATTAACATATCATGATAAAATAAGTTGGTATCACTACATCGTGCTCTTTATATCTGAAACAGCCATGAAAAATTATCAATCAGCTAGTTCACAGAATTGCATTGAAGTAATCACAGTCATTTTTGGGCATAAAACGGAGCATTTTTCTAATATCTTGGACTTTTTCAGCCGGCAAGACAACTTTTGTAGTTTTTATTGGATTCACGCTATAAACTGCTCGCGGAGAAATGATTTGAGATGGAGATTTACCTTTTGATGCCCTTGGTGATTTCAGTCTATTCAAACGAACAGAATTGTAAACACCATCGAAGGATAAACGAAATGAAATATGAAACGGCTCACTTGCCTTGTATATCAAATGCTTGACCTTTGTATATAGCTAGGCGGATAAGACAAAGTTTTCGGGGTTTAGTGATAAAAGCATGAAAATTGGTGGAAATACTCAGAAAAATGTGCTGATTCTAAAAAGAAAAGGAGGCCTGAAAATTTCCCACCCCTTCGGCGTCGGCGGGGGTGGAACGCTTTTGGGGGGTTGCACATTATTTACATTGAATGTATTCCGATTTCAAAAATAAAAACTCACTGCATCCATTACTTTTGAACTATATTTGCATTATTTCACTTAAAATTCTTCAATTTGCACAATAGGGGTTCAATTAGTTGACCTATGACCTAATTTTGTCACTTTTTGCTTCATTTGTCTTAAACAGGCGTGTGACCACTCGTTTGATTGGAAATAATTAGTAGAACACAAATAAAATATGTAAAGTTGTTTTAGATGACCTTGACCCATCTTGAGTGTGACCTTTGACTTAGCAGACTCTTTTATATTAATGACAATGACGTATTTATTTATTTGAATTGATATAATTGATGTTTAATATTACATTTAAGAACTGCAGTCTCCTCTGCATTTGCATGATGCACAGCAGTGTTGTCCACTGATGAGACATGAACAAGTGTTTCTGATACAATCATTTTTGCACTTGCACACTATGACTTCGTCACATGACGTCATTGCGTCGGAAAGTAACGTCCATTGTGGTACCCAGTTTCCTGATTCTTTTTTCCATCCCCAAGCACTAGGGTCAGGAATTGTTGGTGAAGAAATGAAAGATGAGCCCCAAATGTGCCCAGCTTGAAGTGTTGCTCTCAAAATATGTAGGCGTAAAGCATCTTTAGTTGGTGGCAAGGCGTCCATAGATTTCCTTTTTTGGGTGAACAGCTCTTTCCGGCACTCGTCCACAGTGAGAAAGATACTTGTACGGTCATACATTAGAACGACAAATTTTTCTAATATTTGAAGTGATTCTGCATCTACTTGGTCTGGGACCATTGAAAGTCTTTTAAAAATGGTTGTCACTTCAGGCAAATAGTTCCATACTTTCCATGATGTTTTTTTTCCTCTTCCTGCAAAAGCAGAGGTAGTGTCACAACCCGTGAAGGCATGAAAGAAAAGCAAAGCTGTCGATTTTTCGGGTCCTAGACTATCAGAAATACTGTGTGCTCCAATTATTCTTACATTTTTCCCTACTCCAAACTCGATCCATATTTTCTTTGATGGTAATCGACTAGCAGCCATAATTGATAGCACAACAACATCTGAGTCGACAGTACGTACTAGAACTGCATTGCTGTTTGCCTTCAATACATCTGATAAGTGCAAAATCAGTCGCGTATCGGCCTCCTCATGGTTGCAAGGTGATATGCCCTTCAAGTATAAAGTCGGATTATTGCTGAAAGCACTTTCACCGTCAGTAACCACAACAACACCGTTTGATTCACTAAGATTAAGTACAACCGAACCCAACAGTTTAAACAACTCAATTTTATTTTCATCAGTACGGAGAAATTCTTGCCAATTCTTTGGCAAAGAATTGGATGCATCAACACGACGTCTTACTCCCTGCCCTCTCTTTATTCTTGCTTGACTTTTAAGGGAGTCGCTTCGATACACATCCCAAATCAGGTCGACGCGAGGAGCCTTCTTGAACTGTGATTTGATGTAGGGTAAGAACACGAGGTTAGCATAATCTCCGAAAGTTTTCAAATGTTTTTGGGGTGTCAGCATGTTGACAATCGCGGCTCCATCTAGAAGAACTGCGTCGTAGGATAGAGGCTCTGTTTCAGCTATTTCCATGGGATCTTCATCGCAAGCCGCACCATCTGATACATTTATTGTCTTCTTATGGTCCTCTAGACAACTGAGAATGTCAGATTTCTTACCCGTACGTAAATCTCCGTCAAGTGAGATTGATGGTGGACAGGGGTTATTTTCATGTTGGAAGAATCTAGTCAAGTCTCCATTTCTCGTTTGGCATCCAATGTAAAAACGAGAAAAAAGTTCACAATCATTCCTAAGTGATTTTATCTGTAGTTTATCTTTTGTTCTTTTTTTTACAGGAGGAGTTCCGAACAACCTGAGTTTATTCTTCTTGATTACCTCAGATATAGGTTTATCATTGGAATGTATTCGATCCTTCATAAACTGCAGCATCTTCGTCTGTCCTAGTTGTTCCATATTTGAAACAGATTCTACAGTTGGTTCTGACATTACTTCCTTGTTGTGCAGCCTGTAAAGATCACTGCTAGTCTCTTTGAAAGGGTTACCAAAGTCATTGAATGCAATTAGTAGGTTGACGATATCAGAGGCGAAACCTTTCTGAAAAGATTCGTTTTGTTCATGGTGTCGGTGATGCACTTCATTACTGATTTCAAACTGAGACACTATTTGAGCCAATTCAGGACCGACAACCATCCAACGACGAAGAGCATCGGAGGACTGCAATATTCCAATAGCACCTCCATCGCCTTTTATCAGTGCGTTAGTTTGTTCGAGGGCTTGATCAATACCCATAGCAGAGAAAGGATTCTGTGATTTACGAACCACGAAATTGCCCCTTTGGAATTCGTGGAAAACGTCTTCATTCGTTTTTTCTAAAACAAGCATATCTCTCAAATGAACAGTTAACCAACGAGAATAATTCGTGCGGTTCAGAGCAAAACACCACGATACAACTTTAACCAGCATTTGTTTGTATGACTCAAAATCACCTTCTCGTATGGATCTAATGAATCCAAGAAGAACAAGTTGAAGACGCAGTACAGTTGACCAGTATTTGAATTGGGGAACGTGTTCTTCTTGCTTTTCACACCACAGTTCAAAATCAATGTTCTCTGATATCGCCTCGTCGTCTGAATCATAAGCTTGATGTTTGAGAATAAAGAGTACAGCTGCCGTTATTTGGTGGGCTCGTCTTGTTTTAGTCACGTGAGAGGCTCGTATGAAAGATTCTGCTGTCCCCTGATGAGCGACATCAGCCTTTGCAAGAGTTTCTACCCAACCACTTCCTTCCAGAAAACACCCAAGCATCTTTAATATAGCCATCTCTATGTGGAGTGCTCCAAACTGTATCACAAATTTCTCTTCTCCATAAATCTCAGGAAAATTCCATTGTATTTGTTTTGCTATGGCATAAAGTGGTTGGTCTAAAGTGATCACCGGTGTTTGACCTGGGTTAAGAACGCCTGTTGTGTTTTTTACTATGCCCATGGCATGTCGAATCATAGCTGGGGTATGAGCTTGTTCATTGAAAATTGGTAGCATAGCACTTACGGTCGATGGCTGTTTTTGCTCCAAATTTTCAGCAATTTTACTTGCATGAAATGCTGACCACGACACATTAGTTACAGGATTGGTAACACTGCTATCCATCAAATCTTTAACATGTTCTAGCCAAGCCTGCTCTCGTCGGAGTAGATTATTAGGAGATATTTCTGTGAGTGTGAAGGACACGTCTGATGAAGTTCGACATGGTTTTAGTTTCATGACTGGATGTATCTGTGTGTAGTAATCTGGAAGGTTAGGGACTTGTTTAGAAGCTATTGAGCCATCAAACATACTTAATTTAGGTCGTTTCTCACCTACATTTGTAACGGTAGGATGAGTGTTAATTTGGATGACTGTTCCATGGAATGAATCCTTTGCTGTAGTGGATGACGGATTATGATCTGTGTTGTCGGCTGATCCAGTAACAAATACATTTTTTAGCAAATTAGGAGGGCAAACTGCTCCTTCTGTTTCATACAGCTGACATATGCTTATTCCCAGCCTTGTTGATATGTCAAGGACTCGGTCGTAGGATATGGACAATCCCAGATTGAACAAAGAATCTATTATGTTTTTCTTTCGTGTTAAAGCATGAATTGACAATCCTAGGTAAACGGGCAATGGCGGTTCGTGTGTTTTCTGGTGACGTTTATCTACATTGCAATTAAATACAATCAACTGCCCAATTGAGCTGACAGATTTGCTCATTGGCTCTTCCGGGTTCACAGTTCGTTTGTAACCTTGACCTTTGTGAATGAGGGACAAAAGAAATGCTAGTGATTCTGGAACTGCATTAGTTGGATCATTTTTGTCAAATTGACCGGAAAATGTGACTGTCTTCTTGAGAATATCACGACGGATATACGATGCTGCTTTAGCAATGTGCATAGCTTCTTCATCGTAATCTACACCAAACGCGTTAGATAATATGTTAGCGACGTCATCTTTAAATGCCATCAAAATATCTCTACTGTCGGCTGGTCTATACGCCTTCATTGTAGGAAAGTAATCAAGTACTTTATCTTTCAGGTCTGTATTCCGCAATTTTGATGAAATCCCAAACTGACTTAATCTTTCAACATACATGCTACCTAGATCTCGTAATTTGAAAACAGGGGAAGCATTGCTAGCTGAACAAGCGTCCTCTATATGTGTCAATATTTCTGCAAACGCAAAACTTTCATGCATTTCATTATCTCTTTCCTTTTCTTGCATGTTTGTTTGTAAGGCTCTACGGCGATTGTAATATTTAGCGAGACATTTTCTGTGATATTTAGCGTCAATTGCTACCATGTCTCCGGCGCTCAAAGCTGCAAGTACCCGCTGATCGTTCAACTCCAGGGCACATGCACGGACTCTATTGTGTAATTTTAAAGTCAGAGCCAAATGTAATGGTTCATTAAGATCTGGAAAGTCACACTTAAAAAAACAAGCACCAACTGAGTCATTGTTTGCTGGATCTTTGACCTCTGATCTCGTGAAAGCTCTTTTTCGTGAAGTTGGCCCTTCGTCGCAATTCTCTTCATCTTTCACTTGTACGTCCACGGTTGGAAGATTATTTATATTTTGTAAACACCGTTTTAAGGACTTGTTATTGAATTTCAGGCGACATGATTTGTGCCATCTCGCTGAGTTTGATAAAAGAGTTTGCACAATGCCACTACCATCATTTAAACGATTTACATTTAAAGGAATCGGTAGCCGATCGATTTCCTCGAAGCTTTTGATTAAATCGGCCAGAGATTGATAACTCACATCAGGCTTCACTTTCTTACCGTTTTCCGGACATGTTAACGTTTCTTTAGTATCAAACTGACATAAGCAGCACTTGAACCATGAAGTGCTCGCACGATCACATTCCTGAATAGGCCTACTAAGGTTTGGAATTTGATCACTCATCTTATGATGTAATTACAATAACTCACAAAACAATATTGTCGTGTTGGCTGTCATATGTGACATATTTAATAACATCATAGACGTAAATAAACTGTAATTGTTGTAACGATACTGTATCGACTACGTTGTACTAGCTTAAAACACGTGCAAGTCCAATACATACGTCTCAACTTGAGCACTCGCAAAGTTAAACTAACGAGAATAATCAAAACCCTCAGTATTGAAAAATAGTGACTCACATTGTTTCCAAAAACACATGGACAAGACTGTTTACAGAGTATTGCCGATATTCTTTCATAAACAAAGTGACACCGCGCGGCAATAGTCTATACAGTAGAAACCCGTGATGGCTGGCAGATTATTTTCTGTTAGCAGGGTAGATGCTCGGTGCAACTTCTCAGAAATACACTTCAAGACAAAGTATTGTTCGATGTAAAAGGCTTATTACATATACTAACGTATTACAATATATTAGGTGGTCAGTACATATAATAACCTGTCGATATACTGGTAACAAAAGTGTATTTACTCGAAATGAACATTTCAACAAACTTATTGGGTCAAAGGTCATGAATGTGGCGCATATGTGGCGCTAGGAGTCGTATTATTTCACAGACATTATTATTTAATTATTATGGTCATATTGTTTTGCTTACCTTTGGTAATTGCGAGTAGTTCAAGATAAATACATCATTGTCATTAATATAAAAAAGTCTGCTAGGTCAAAGGTCACACTTAAGATGTGTCAAGGTCATCTAAAAACAACTTTACATATCTTATTTGTGTTCTACTGATTATTTCCAATCAAACGAGTGGTCACACGCCAATTTAAGACAAATGAAGCAAAACATGTCAAAATTAGGTCATAGGTCAATTAATTGAGCCCCTATAGTGCAAATTGAAGAATTTTAAGTGAAATAATGCAAATATAGTTCAAAAGTAATGGATGCAGTGAGTTTTTTTTTTTGAAATCGGAATACATCCAATGTAAATAATGTGCAACCCCCCAAAAGTGTTCCACCCCCGCCGACGCCGAAGGGGTGGGAAATTTTCAGGCCTCCTTTTCTTTTTAGAATCAGCAAATTTTTCTGAGTTTTTCCACCAATTTTCATGCTTTTATCACTAAACCCCGAAAAGTACTATTATCTTGGTCTTAACCGCTACACTAATATGGTACAAGCTGGTAACTGAAGGTTTTAGAAGTAACCTGGAAGTTTAGGAAATCTGTTGGTTTCATTTGAATGAACGAGAGTGGCGCTCTTGTAGTAGACAGCTGTTTTAGTCTTCGAAGAAGTGACACGGGACTGAAGATGTCACAGGCTTTCATCCCCCTATCTAGCTTACTATGGATAGCATCGACCTCTTGTATATTTCCATGGCCCGGCTCACAATATTTCTGTTCAATCACTTCAACATTGATATTACTATCAGCTAGAAAAGATGCAAGTGCGAAACTCATAACCGAGTTCTTGTTCTGTGGTACACAAGAATCCGACCAAAGGATAATCTTTTTCAACTGCGGTTCATCTTTGATTAAAGCATGTTATATCTTGATCATTGCGCTGGCAATGTGGTTGCCGGCGCGGCCAGATATACCCTCGTGCCACATGGCACGATATGTTCTGCCACTCAAACTGCAGTGAGCGGTAAGATTATACGAATTCAGTTTGCGAAGGTAGAAAAAACTCGACATTTCTGCCCTAGGTAAACCAATCACTGTTTGCATGTCAAAGCTGATAACCGCCGTTTCTCTGTCATCCGACTCGCGATTGAACTGGGCTTCATCTGATTTCCTTTCTTCCCTGCCCAATACTTTACGATGTGTGTGTTGTTCAAAATTATCGATTATTTCTTGCGATGGCTCACTTATCATCTTGAATTCTTCACAGTGATCACACAGGTCTTTTTCTGGAGTGTGAAAAGACAGGTTGAATTCAGTGTTGAAAATAGACCGATACAAGTGCTTTTTAGCAGGAATTTCATTTTCAACGTATGGGCTCTCTAGATAGAGTGCATGCATCTTATTCACACTTGATAGAGCGTCAAGATATTCTTTTTGAGAACCGGCCCTGCAGTAATGTGACTCTACTTTGGTAATGTGGGATCTAATGCCTGTCTTAATATCTTCGGAAACTTGGAACTTGATATATTTCCCTTTTTTAGGGGAAAATGCCACACCAGTTTTGTCATTGAAATTAGTTTTGAAGAAGTAATATATGCGCTGCTTGCTTATGTTTAGAACTGTTGGGAAAAATTCTCTGCATACTCGAACTTGATCACCACAAGTCTCAAAAAAATATGCAAATGAATGTTTCTTCACTTGTTTCTCCGCATTTGAGCGTTTACGTTTGGCATCCACACGACTGATGAATTTAGAATAGAAATGCAACTTTTTGTCTTCATTCAAGTTCCAAAAATGAGTAAAGATATCCAGTTGCTCTTTTTCTACTATTTTCGTACCGCAGTTGAACGTACATCCGTTCGAGCACTTGCCGCTAGATTTTCGGGACACGTGGGCATTGCCTTTAGTATCAGTGTAAGCTCTGCCTGCAGATCGATTCACCATCTTGACGTTGCGAGGCCATTCGCTTGTACGACGGAGCCTTTTTCTTGTTTTCCCTCAAATAATAAATGTATCAAGTCATTTTGGTATGAAAATGAAATTAATATGGAATATGTAAACGAAACTAGGGAAATGGTTGCGAGATTTTACTTACTTAGGAAGTGAAGGAGTTTCTTCATTCACAACATCATTACAGCCTTCACCAGGGTCATCAGCAGCTTCCATAGAATAATTCAGTCCATTTCTTGAAAAATAAAATAGAATAAAATTAGGTGGTGGTATAGTAAACCAACATTAACTTTGAAAATATAATAGGCCTATTTGGAAATGTATCAATTCTAGGCCTACTGTTCTAATTCTTGAAGACGAACGTTCACGTGGTTCTCAAATACCTTTCAGGTTCGTCTTGAGAATTTGAATCTGACACAGAATCTGACACATCGTTGGATATGTCGTTGGGATTGTAATCCGAATCCGATTCAGCGACGGTCGATGGAAGTAAAGATTGTTCGGTTGCACAAAGGACATCCAACTGTAGATCAAGAACTTCGGTAAAACTGTAAAACACAAGAACAGAGTTCCATAAATGAGAAATTTTCATAGGCCTAGACTAATTTTCAAGTTGGCCTACAGAAAGCAAACAGCAGTAAAACTATGTGAATTCAGTGGACCTACGCACAAAATATATGCTAGGTCTGTGTGTGTATTTGTGTCTTGAATGTGAGAAATCACATTGAAACATGAGGACTAGAATATATATATATATATATATATATATATATATATATATATATATATATATATATATATATATATATATATAACTAATTTCCTACCCAGTATTGATCAGCTCATCATTATTGGACAGGTTGCGCGTATATGACAGCGGCGTTGCCAGTATAGGCCTAGTTTGTAGATCTTCATTAGAACGAGGTTCCGATTCGACATCCGAGTCTAAATCACCAAGGATACTGGAAAACAATAATGTGTTTCTTAAATCCAGCTTGAAGAAATACATAACATTTCAGAGAAGATACCAACTCCAAACCACAGAAGTGTGGAAATTTAAACATGAAAATATCTAGGTGTATATAGGTGTAGCAGCAAAAATAGACCTACCAAAATTCATTAGAAAGAATAGGAAGTGTCTTTATTTGTTTACACATATTACAACAGAAGGGCGAGGGTCGGTCGAGGCACCGTTCTTCCACCCAACCTTAACATTAGTAGGCCCTAAGTAATTAAAATTTAATATTGATTCTTAAGAGGCCGCAGGCGCTCGTATTTCACGCCGCAAACTCTCACGGCCGTAATTTTTGAGATATCAATATGATTGTTTTTGCATTCAGTTGATAAGTGAAAGAGGGAGGTTATCGCATTCACAGAATTTTGAACAACAAATTTGTAATTTTTCAAATTCTTCAAATGGAAAATGAAAAAATTTCTAGTTTACGGAAACCTAGATATATATTTTTGAATACCGAAAAAAAATATGGAATGTGAAATATATCAAAAGTGTGAGTAAAGGAATTAACGGCGTTTACGAGAATACGAGTTCGGCGGGCTAGTCTATGGGCTGCGCCTAGCACACGATGCATGTTAAACTCGAGTCTGAAGCGAGCGAACAACGAGCGCGTGTAGCGCGCCTGCGGCCTCTTAAGAATAGTTATATTAGGCCTATATAAACATAGGCCTAGGTATCCTAGAAAATTGTGTTCCAATTAAGTTTATACTCACTCCATATCCATCAATTCCCTTGGTATATTCGGGGCTGGAGAAGACACGGGTTCATCATTCATTGTTAGTTGCTAATGATTACGATTCTCTTGATGAATTAATATGGATATTGCACGCGAAAACTCTAGCACAACATGATCTGTCAAACTGTCTGATTCACATTCAGTGGCATCCAGCTGTTAGGTACTGGTAAATCGCTGATTGGTCGAGCAAGTCACGTGGTGAACGTGTAGGGACATGAACGTGGTTCATGTGTATCTCAAGCTCGATGGATATGGAACACACAAGCACTGAAAGAGCGACATGTAACATGAATATGGACCAAATAAACATTGGGAAAAACATATTTATGGCCTAAAAATGAGTATTATAAAGGTGGATATGGAACAAAGAAGCATTCATGATTCTCTTCCAATAGCTAGCTAAAAAAAAAAAAAAAGTGGATATGGACCAAACAAGTACTAAGCTGACGACTTCGCACTATTTTGTCTATATCCTCAAGAAAGGTATTACTCAATCTATTGATCGGAGCACATTGAAGAGGATAAATCAGAGTAGGCCATATAAATTGGTTGAGAATATTGAGTTTTTGGTCAGGTTTTAGTAAGTCTGAAGAAATAAGCTTTTCGATGTCTTTGTGCAAGCTATTTATGATTTCATTCTGGTTGATTACAATTTCACTGTTGAAATCAATTCCCAGATACTTGATTTTTTCTTCTGGTCCTATGGCTTGAATAATGGTTCCGGTGTTGGAGATAACGGGCTCGGAAGAAAGTTCCTCTGATACTATGCTGATCGCGTCACTCTTCGAAGAGTTGATTTCAAGCCCGATTTGGCCAAAACTCATTTCTGCCATTGATACAAGTTCAGAAGAAGAATGAGCATCTCTTCCTATTACCGCCAAGTCATCAGCAAAAGCAACTGCAGATACGTGATCTAATTCTTGAACTAATGAATACCCCAGAGATGTCGAGACAGTTTTTTCCGTTAGTTCTTTCATAACGTGATCAATTGAAAGATTGAACAGAGAAGGTGAAAGTGGTGCACCCTGTGGAACTCCTCTTCTAACTGGTATACACTTAGTTTTACTTCTGTTGACTTCCACTCGGATAACATTCTCAGTTGTAAATGATGGAATAATATCACGAAGCTTACTTGGTATCGGTAGGTTATTTAGACATCGTTCAATGCCTAGATGGCCAACATTATCGAATGCCTTACTTACATCGAGGAACGTAACACGACAGTCTCTTTTCTTGAGTTTTGCATTTTTAAGACTATGATAGAAAGAGATTAAATATTAATATAGATATTAATGATAGAAGAGTTGACGAACGTTCCCGGTGTGGAAACAAAACCACGCTGGTGAGTTGAAAATTCTACAAGAGAACGAAGACGTTTGTCGAGGACTTTTTCAATAATTCTTCTCACTATAGAGAATATTGCAATCGGCCGCCAATTCGATATATTTTTTTCATCTCCCCTTTTGAATATGAGAATGGTTCTTCCTTCTCTTAATTTCAACGGTACGTAATTGGTTCTGAAAATAGCATTCCCCAGGAGACTGAGGGTTTTGCCACATTTGAGTACTCGAACAAGTACGCCATCCGGTCCAGGACCCTTATTCTCGAGATTATGAGATTGTGAGATGAGATTATTTGGGAAGAATTCTGGTAATCTCACTGAAAATGGCTGATTGGTATTCTCGAAACACTAATTTCACATTTCATGGCAATCCACATTTCACTTGAAAATCTCTTCACCCATTTGGCTAGTGAAATGTCAAAGTGAGTTGTGAAATAGAACAAATGAAACAAATGAACAAAAGAACAAATGTCCCAAAGGTTTCAATGTCCCACCTCACAGCCACGCATTGCTGTTTGCCACTAATTTGCACGTCGAATATAATCAGTGTGTTCGGGTGAAATAATATAGTCATGCAATGCACCAGGATTGACCGCATTCATCACGCTCAATTTCAGACCAGCCAAATCATTCGCTTTAACGAGTACTCGTGTTGTGCGTACGAGAAGACATACTTTGAAAAGTGGCATTGTAGCTCTTTCGCACCTAGAAAGTCGTAAAAACACATGAGTAGATACAGTTTTAATACATGAATAACAGCACAAATGCAAACAATAAACACATAGATGGTTCCATGGGTCAAGTTTAAACCCACCACAGACCTGTTTTTCCAAAACTGAATGAAGTTTTCACTTCTAGGACTATAAAAGATACTACAGACTTGCATTCTATTTTCAGAAGACTGCAGGCACCTGCTAGGCATGTACTCATTCATGCTAGTACATTTAATCTTAGTCTAATTTTGTTGATGATGGATTAATTTTGTTACTTGAAAAAAAGATTTGGCCGAAGCCGAAGATTTGGCCGAAACCGTGCCGCTCTCGACACTTGATTGGTCGTTTTTCCATCATGGCGTCTGAATTATCTGCTCGGGTGATTTACGAAGCGAATTAGCATTCACAGAAATCCAGCCGTCCAGCTTGAGACAGCCATAGAGTAAGCAAGACATAATAGCCCTAGACAGGGGTTGCTCTGATACACCGAGAATGTTATTTTACAGAGTGACTGTACTCGGAGGCACGATCCGAGTAGAAGGACGATTCAGGGTGGAGCTACTGTATTGTTACACCGAAAAAATCGTACACCGAAAAAATCCAAAAATAATGATACGAGTCTAGGTCCATATAGAGGTAAAGTTATTTTGTGCCGCCATGTATAAATACCAACAATCGATAGAATGATATGAGATCGTGCAAATGCTTACCAAGAATCAGAAATTGTGTGAATTCAGTTGGCGTTGGCAGCTTTAGCTTGGTTCAGGATGAGGTCAAGTTGATAGAACACAGGTGTATATGCTGGGAAGAGGTCAGGGAGTCGGATTTCTGATTTACGACAATATATGCAAGTCCGTGTTTGTTCGTTCAACAAGTGCTAATATGACTGTTATGCTCAAGTAATAGTGTCAGGACAACCACAACCCGTAGAGAATGCGATCTAACACAGAACCGTGCCTGCTACACCCTACGCTTCAGTTCGTACAAACCAAGTGGGTAAAAATCAATAACTGATGATGCATTGATGCACTTATAATGAGAATACTTGAGAATTTCATAAGCACGGAGATTACTGTGGTAAAAGCATTCAACAAATTGTACAACAAAGTGAACAGCACCATCACTGCTCGTGAGATTGAGCAGTATTTTAGCAATGGTCGTTTTTTTTTTTAAATAACATCGAAACTTGATACAAAATTATTGTTCCCCAATTAAGGCTGTGGATGAAAGATTGGATCGTTTGGACGGGGCACCACAAGGGCGATCTTACCACCCCATTTTGAATGTTTATGAACAATGAACTTCAACAGCAGGACTGTGCTGTTGGTGACCATGAATTTCCGCCGTAGATAAGAGTCTTTCAGTTACCGAAAGTCCGAAACACGTTATAAGTAAAAACCGTTTTTGTGATATATATCCGGACATTATCAGCATTGGTATTAAGAGTAAACAAAACACACGAATGTTGATATCTTCCACTTTGAAATAAGTCTCGGGCAATGATCACTTCTTTCCATTAACAAACAGCAGATGTTAAGTTCATCATAATACAAAATACAAAATGTAATACATTTTTTTTTCTTCAATAACATCGGAACTTGATACAAAATCATTGTTCCCCAATTAAGGCTAAGGATGAGAGGTAGGATCGTTTGGACGGGGCACCGCAAGGGCGATCTTACCACCCCATTTTGATTAAATTCAAAACCAATGAACTTCAACACCAGGACTGCGCTATCGGTGACCATAATTTTATTTTCCGCAGCAGATAACAGTCTTTCAGTATCGTAAAGTCCGGACACATTATTTATAAGTAAAAAAAAAAAAAAACTTCATCAAAGAAGAATTCGTCTTTGAAATTCCGCGCATTAAATGAGTAGGCAAAATCAACACCATGGTTATGATGAGCGTGTGGGGGGAGGGGGGGGGGAAGTGAATCCAATAGCCAATTACGCCCTTGAAGCAGTGTTGCTATCCTCAAGTACTGGTAATCAAGTTTGATTTCCTCCCAAATAGTATTCCAATAGTATCACTATTCCCAAATAGTAACAAGATACTTTAAAAAACGAAGTTTTTCAAAACATTCGCTGCGGGGCTGTGATAGAGAGCACCCCCCCCCCAGTATCTGCACGGAACCTACCTCTAAATATATAATTGTTTTTTCATATGCGCAGTTCTAAATTTCCACTAATATTCAACCACTGAATTACAGCCCACATAAATAGTTGTTGATAGGGTCATTGATGGACATGAACAAGTAAGATCAGCCATTCTTAGATGAGGGCATAGATAAGGTAGTCTCTAGATCATAGGCAATGCCGTATAACAAGACCCTATGCTCACAAACAGTCAAACCGTTGGGTGATTACAGAGCTCCTAGAAGCATTCACTCGCAACAGTGCTTACGCAGATGGCATTTTCTTGGTGATCACAGCGCTCCTAGCAGGATTACCAGGCGTAACACCACCACGGTCTGTACACTGTAACTAGGGCTCTGACATTCTATCCCGTAAGCATATTTATGTATTCAATTTGATGAGGGTCAATGCCTTTATTCAAAGCATTCTTTCTAATCAGGCATCCAACAGATAACCCACATAATACAAAATGGCCAACTTGATGAGCAATTCGCTTGATGGTGACTGTAGGCGCTTGTATGCTGCAACTTAAGGTCGGTGAGAGCGGCTTTCAGACTCCTTGCTGAGCTCAACACTTCTTGTAAACCTGGCCCCAGAAGTCAGATAAGCTTGCAGAAGCTGGGGCTCAGAGATTGGGTTACTTGATGAAATTGCGTGGAAAACGGACAATTCTCTTGAAGTATAAATGCTTACTTTCATAACGCATCGTCCAAATCTTGAGCAATGGGCCAAACTTCATGATCATCTCTGGGTAGTGGGCAAGGTACGACGCTTGGGGGTCAAAATCAACTGAGGTATTTACCTGACCCCTTCAGATTTTGATGAAATTTGGTTTTGTTGGTAATGAAGCAAAAGAAACATATACGTGTTTCGGCGTTTGGTCCTACGACTTACGGTTTTTGAGTTACGGACCCAAAAAGTCAAATTTGACTCTGCATGGACTGCCCCCCCAAATTTTATCTTTCGAACCATTCAAGCTAGGAGGCTGATTTTTTTCCTATGTGTAGCCCTTGCTTAGAGCTTTATAATGACATGAATACACATGCACATTTCGACTCTTCACACTCTTCACTTCGACTCTCACTTCAAAAATACACAGTATACTCATATTTCAAGTTTGAACGCACCCCCCTCAAAAACGGGTATTTTTTCTATTCTAAAATATATATATATATTCTTTGTTGGTATGTATACTTCATCTATACCAATATTTGTGAAGTGGAAGCTTCTAGTTTGGAAGAGATGAATTTATTACTCTGAGTATGCGTACATTATTTGTTGTTCACCTGTTAAAACATGTATTTTAGAGAAAACAAAAGGCAGAGACCTAGCCAGCCCTTTGAATTTTAGAGCACAAAAGGAAAACAAATCTCGAAGGCAGTGTTGTGTAAGTGGTTGTGGCTAATCTGTTTCCTGTTGTACTACTACCTGCTATTATCTTTGGTTATAGCAGTTGTATACAGTAGTGGGCCTACATTAGTAGTAGTAGTAGTAGTAGTGCAGATTGTATCCATACTATTTCTTGTGATGTGGAAGCTTCTAGTTTAGGAGATAACATAAACTGCAAACAAATTGTGCTCAAATTCCGGGCGGTTTCTCATAAAAAATTACTTTGACCACAAATCACTAATTGAATCAGCTAGCATGTTGGTTGACTTTTACTTCTCCGATGGAGCTGCATCGCAGTATAAGAACTGCGAAAATGTTGTACATTTGTATCACCCTCATGAGGATTTCGGTGTTCATGCAGAGTGGCACTTCTCTGCTACGTCGCATGGGAAAGATGCTTGTGACGGTGTCAGGGAACGGTCAAGCGTCTTGCAACCAGAGCTAGCCCGCAACACCCATAAGAGTCGCAGATAATTACTCCTCGGCAGCTGTATGATTGGTATATGTTCTCATTTGACATGTTCGTAGATCTGCGTTAGACGATAAAGTCGTCTTGTTACCAGTATCATTTTTCAAACTGCCCTTATTAGGACATTTTCATGTCCGTTCAAGATGACGTTGTTTGTGCAATCATCTTTTTCCAGTGTACTGCTTTTTGACAATTGATACTTATTCTTGATGCCGATCTCTTGGGATAGACATCAGGAATATTTTAAATCAAACCATATTCCAACATATATCCCCCTCAAAGGATCCGAACACCTTGACGTGGTGTGGGGGCTTGCGTGACCCCGTGATCTCTGGAGCCATATCGTAGGGAGCAATTAATTTGCTCCCAGAAGGGTTACCCATGGCGATAGGGTCTAGAGTGAGGGTCCAGACAAAGTTCGGACCGCCTCGGTCGAGTGGGTTCCATTTTGGTGACCGGAGTATGCAGAGGGAGTACTGTGCCTTTGTCCATCTCTTCTCACTTGTATACTTACCTTCCATCTTCTTCTGAATTTTTCTTCATTTACGTTTCTTTCTTCTTGCCGGCTCCCTTTGTGCACTTAGAACGCCCACCTGCGTGTTTGCCGTGCGTGGTGACCCGTAAGGATGGAAAAGACGATCCTGGCAGTTGAGGCGAAACAGCATATAAAACTAGATTAGCTAAAACACTTCTTTGGCTTCCGCTTCATTCAGAACAGGAGGCTAGGGGCTAATCCACCCCTTGTCAATCGGCTCCCTCGTCTGCGTTAAAACAACAGCACGGATGAGATAATGGACACAGGAGGCACGATGGCACACACCAACTGTCCCAGTTAGGCGTGTGCTCACTCTTGTCGGCCTGTGTTGCATCTTCTATATCTCCTGGACAACCCTGGCGCTGAAGTTCAGCGCCCCCTCGTTGGGCGCTGTGGTGGGTGGGGCTTCAGGAGATGAAACAGAAATTCTATGCATGAATTCCCAAAGCAAAACCTTCCCCCCCTTATTCAAAGAAACAAATAGTAAGAGGCCACGCCTGATGGATGACCTTATTTCTACTGAAGACCTAGCTGTCAAGACGCCGGAACCACGTTTCCTTGTTGTTAAAATTAAAACTGAAAATAAGACTTTCTCAGATTTATCACCTTTTTCTTACTGTCGAGGTATTGAGGTTCTATTAGGAAGGGTCAAGACTCGTAAACGCTTACGGGACGGGACACTTCTTGTAGAAACAGCCAACCCCGAGCAGTCTAAAACTCTCCTTCAATGTCAGAAATTGTGTTCTCTTGCTGTCGAAGTACTCCCCCATAAGATACTCAATATATCGAAGGGTGTCGTGTTCTCACACGATCTCCTGATCGATTAGATCGATGAGATCAAGAGGGAACTGGCATCGCAAAATGTAGTTGATGTGTACCGCATGCTTAGCCGCCGCAATGGGATTATCCAACCGACACCATTACTAATTCTTTTTTTTTCATCTCCAACTGTTCCTGAGCACATATACGCAGGCTACATCTGTTTGAACGTAAGGAAGCATGTTCCAAACCCATTGAGATGCTTTAAATGCCGGAGATTTGACCATCCAAGCTCTGGATGTAAAGGTGTCGAAATATGTGGAAATTGTTCTGAAATCTCTCACGCTCCTGCCGCTTGTACTTCTAAACTTCATTGTGCCAATTGTGATGGTGACCACTCAGCCTGGTCACGAAGTTGTCCCCAATGGATTAAGGAAAAGAAGATAATGGAAATCAAAACTCTGAATAACATATCCGTTTATGAAGCTAAGAAGAGAAACGAAGAATTATACTCTCGTTCCACTCCAACAAAATCTTTTTCTGAAGTAGTCTTGAACGATAAAGCGGTAACTACATCTGCAACGGATCTCATTAAACTTCCGTTGTCCGTTCAAGATGACGTTGTTTGTGCAATCATCTTCCACCAATGTACTGCTTTTTGACATTTGATACTTATTCTTGATGCCGATCTCTTGGGATAGACATCAGGAATATTTTAAATCAAACCATATTCCACCATATATCTATTATGGTTTGTCGTTCCTCCACTCCTATTTGAGGGGGAGTTTGAACTGAGAACAAGTAATAAAACGTTCTCATCCTAGTCCCATGGGTGTGACCCTTTACAGCACACACATGTTCGGTTTTAACAAATTAGTTTATAACGTCTTTAGACACTTTAGACATAGTTTAGTCTTAGTCTTAGTTTAATGTATTAAGGTGTTCTCATCTAAATTTCACTTCCACCTTTATATCACACTTTTCACCTTTTGTTGCAACATATTTCGACAGGCGCTAAATGACCTCGCTGTCGATGCGCCTTCAAACTCTAATATTCATTCATTCATTCAACTTCAAGCTATGGTAGAAACACTAGTGAAGCAAGTGGAAACACAGAAGCAAATACACGACGAAGATAAACTACGATTTGGAGCAGAACTCTCTGGATACCTCTCAGAGTAACCTCCATCTCTCATGGATACAAGTTACGCACGAGAGATGAAGGCTTGAACCACCCGTGCACTAGTGGTGTGGGATAGGGGGGACGGTCGCTCAGAGCCTCCATCTCTCGTGGATACAAGTTACACACGAGAGATGAAGGCTTGAACCACCCGTGCGCTAGTGGTGTGAGATAGGGGGGACGGTTGCTCGGAACCTCCATCTCTCGTGGATACAAGTTACACACGAGAGATGGAGGCTTGAACCACCCGTGCGCTAGTGGTGTGGGATAGGGGGGACGGTCGCTCGGAGCCTTCATCTCTCGTGGATACAAGTTACACGCGGGAGATGAAGGCTTGAACCACAGTGCGCTAGTGGTGTGGGATAAGGAGGACGGTCGCTCGGAGCCTCCATCTCTCGTGGATACAAGTTACACACGAGAGATGAAGGCTTGAACCACCCGTGTGCTAGTGATGTGGGATGGGGGGGACGGTCGCTCGGAACCTCCATCTCTCGTGGATACAAGTTACACACAAGAGATGAAGGCTTGAACCACCCGTGCGCTAGTGGTGTGGGATAGGGGGGACGGTCGCTCGGAACCTCCATCTCTCGTGGATACAAGTTACACACAAGAGATGAAGGCTTGAACCACCCGTGCGCTAGTGGTGTGGGATAGGGGGGGACGGTCGCTCGGAGCCTCCATCTCTCGTGGATACAAGTTACACACGAGAGTTGAAGGCTTGAACCACCCGTGTGCTAGTGATGTGGGATGGGGGGGACGTTCGCTCGGAGCCTCCATCTCTCGTGGATACAAGTTACACACGAGAGATGAAGGCTTGAATCACCCGTGCGCTAGTGGTGTGGGATAGGGGGGACGGTCGCTTGGAGCCTCCATCTCTCGTGGATACAAGTTACACACGAGAGATGAAGGTTTGAACCACCCGTGCGCTAGTGGTGTGGGATATGTGGGACGGTCGCTCGGAGCCTCCATCTCTCGTGGATACAAGTTACACACGAGAGATGAGGGCTTGAACCACCCGTGCGCTAGTGGTGTAGGATAGGGGGGACGGTCGCTCGGAGCCTCCATCTCTCGTGGATACAAGTTACACACGAGAGATGAAGGCTTGAACCACCCATGCGCTAGTGGTGTGGGATAGGGGGGACGGTCGCTCGGAGCCTCCATCTCTCGTGGATACAAGTTACACACGAGAGATGAAGGTTTGAACCACCCGTGCGCTAGTGGTGTGGGATATGTGGGACGGTCGCTCGGAGCCTCCATCTCTCGTGGATACAAGTTACACACGAGAGATGAAGGCTTGAACCACCCGTGCGCTAGTGGTGTGGGATAGGGGGGACGGTCGCTCGGAGCCTCCATCTCTCGTGGATACAAGTTACACACGAGAGATGAAGGTTTGAACCACCCGTGCGCTAGTGGTGTGGGATAGGGGGGACGGTCGCTCGGAGCCTCCATCTCTCGTGGATACAAGTTACACACGAGAGATGAAGGCTTGAACCACCCGTGCGCTAGTGGTGTAGGATAGGGGGGACGGTCGCTCGGAGCCTCCATCTCTCGTGGATACAAGTTACACACGAGAGATGAGGGCTTGAACCACCTGTGCGCCAGTGGTGTGGGATAGGGGGGACGGTCGCTCGGAACCTCCATCTCTCGTGGATACAAGTTACACGCGAGAGATGAAGGCTCGAACCACCCGTGCGCTAGTGGTGTGGGATATGTGGGACGGTCGCTCGGAGCCTCCATCTCTCGTGGATACAAGTTACACACGAGAGACGAAGGCTTGAACCACCCGTGCGCTAGTGGTGTGTGATGGGGGGACGGTCGCTCGGAACCTCCATCTCTCTTGGATACAAGTTACACACGAGAGATAAAGGCTTGAACCACCCGTGCGCTAGTGGTGCGGGATAGGGGGGACGGTCGCTCGGAACCTCTATCTCTCGTGGATACAAGTATTACGATAAAACGCTGTGGGCCAACTTGTATCCACGGCAGAAGGTCCTCTACAAACGTAACAAACACAAATATCAACATTTCATATCTATAGCCGTGAAATTGGCAGGGTACTGTACATATTGTGTTTTTTCGTGACGAGGTTTATGATGATAAACACAACCACATCGTCCAAAAGCTTCAATGCCTTGGAGTTATGGTGAGATGTGAACCCAGGTGATAATTCTTGTTTCTCTTAAAAGTCTCTAGTTCACCATTCAGTTGGTATGCAACCTTCTCTCATGAACACAAATATATAAATCAACTCCCTACCTCATGTTTTAATTGTATTCATATCATTTCGGAGCGAACTTCTGTAATTGCTGTACCGATATTCTTACAGCTATTTGAAGATGACTTCTCTGGCCGTAGATACCAAGGAATTGGCCCATCACATATTCGAGATCACGGCAAGATGAGGTTGATTAGCAATCACATTTCGTTAACATCAAGTCGACTGATATTTGCTACGATTCTCGTTTATTACCGTACTCAGCAAAGCATACATTTATATGAATTACAATATATTTCATAAACACATACAAATACATTCAAATGAATTCAATGAAAGATGTCTGTCGCATTGTTACTAGACGCCGTAGTCTCTACCGGCCGCGCCGTGAAACTGGGTCGTTTTTTTACGAGCGTCTCGAATCTTTTGACGGGAGTCTTCAAACGAGACCGTCGGAAGAGTCCTCGTGAATGTTTCAAGGCGCTTCACCGAGTCTTCACAGGAGACCGTCGGACGAGTTCTGGTCTCCAAGTGCTTGACGGAGTCTTCAGAGGAGACAGTCAGACAAGTTCTCAAGAGCGTCTCCAAGTGCTTGACCGAGTCTTCAAACGAGACCGTCGGACGAGTCCTCGTGAATGTTTCAAAGCGTTTCACGTGGTCTTCAGAGTAGACAGTAGGACGAGTTCTGGTCTCCAAGTGCTTGACGGAGTCTTCAGAGGAGACCGTCGGACGAGTTGTCATGAGCGTCTCCAAGTGCTTGACGGAGTCTTCAGAGGAGACAGTCAGACAAGTTCTCAAGAGCGTCTCCAAGTGCTTGACGGAGTCTTCGAACGAGACCGTCGGACAAGTTGTTGTGAGTGACTCGAAGCGTTTGATGAAGTCTCCAAACGAGACCGTCGGACGAGTTGTTGTGAGTGACTCGAAGCGTTTGACGGAGTCTTCAGAGGAGACCGTCGGACGAGTTGTTGTGAGTGTCTCGAAGCGTTTGACGGAGTCTTCAGAGGAGACCGTCGGAGGAGTTGTCGTGAGTGTCCCGAAGCGTTTGATGGAGTCTTCAAACGAGACCGTCGGACGAGTTGTTGTGAGTGACTCGAAGCGTTTGACGGAGTCTTCAGAGGAGACCGTCGGAGGAGTTGTCGTGAGTGTCCCGAAGCGTTTGATGGAGTCTTCAAACGAGACCGTCGGACGAGTTGTTGTGAGTGTCTCGAAGCGTTTGACGGAGTCTTCAGAGGAGACCGTCGGAGGAGTTGTCGTGAGTGTCCCGAAGCGTTTGATGGAGTCTTCAAACGAGACCGTCGGACGAGTTGTTGTGAGTGTCTCGAAGCGTTTGACGGAGTCTTCAGAAGAGACCGTCGGACGAGTTGTCGTGAGTGTCTCGAAGCGTTTGACGGAGTCTTCAGAAGAGACCGTCGGACGAGTTGTTGTGAGTGTCTCGAAGCGTTTGACGGAGTCTTCAGAAGAGACCGTCGGACGAGTTGTTGTGAGTGTCTCGAAGCGTTTGACGGAGTCTCCATAAGAGACCCTCGGACGAGTTGTCGTGAGTGTCCCGAAGCGTTTGACGGAGTCTTCAGAGGAGACCGTCGGACGAGTTGTCGTGAGTGTCTCGAAGCGTTTGACGGAGTCTTCAGAAGAGACCGTCGGACGAGTTGTTGTGAGTGTCTCGAAGCGTTTGATGGAGTCTCCAAACGAGACCGTCGGACGAGTTGTTGTGAGTGACTCGAAGCGTTTGACGGAGTCTTCAGAGTAGACCGTCGGACGAGTTGTCGTGAGTGTCTCGAAGCGTTTGACGGAGTCTTCAGAGGAGACCGTCGGACGAGTTGTCATGAATGTCTCGAAGTGCTTGACGGAGTCTTCAGAGGAGACCGTCGGACGAGTTGTCATGAATGTCTCGAAGCGTTTGACGGAGTCTTCAGAAGAGACCGTCGGACGAGTTGTTGTGAGTGTCTCGAAGCGTTTGATGGAGTCTCCAAACGAGACCGTCGGACGAGTTGTTGTGAGTGTCTCGAAGCGTTCGACGGAGTCTTCAGAGGAGACCGTCGGACGAGTTGTCGTGAGTGTCTCGAAGCGTTTGACGGAGTCTTCAGAGGAGACCGTCGGACGAGTTGTCATGAATGTCTCGAAGT
Organism: Brachyptera risi; assembly: GCA_964007535.1. Classification (NCBI taxonomy): domain Eukaryota; kingdom Metazoa; phylum Arthropoda; class Insecta; order Plecoptera; family Taeniopterygidae; genus Brachyptera; species Brachyptera risi. The sequence continues at coordinate 1,507,993 of OZ023337.1, forward strand.
GCTTGACGGAGTCTTCAGAGGAGACCGTCGGACGAGTTGTCATGAATGTCTCGAAGCGTTTGACGGAGTCATCAAACGAAACCGTTGGCCGCATTTCGTGCGGCGTTATGTACGTGTTGGTGTACGCGTCAAGCGCGTCTGCGATGAGGAAGCGCCCGCTGACCCGGCTCTCCGGTACGCCACTGGGTTGAGTCGGTCTGCGGAACAACTTGCGCTGGACGCGGTCGTAGACAGGAATGCTGGCGTCATGCTGGAAACATGTTTGTCTCGTCATATCCCGAGCGGATAGTGTCAATTTTGTGAAGTGTCACATTTTTGCTGATAACTTTTGAACAGTAGACTGTACGATGTAAGCCTATAGTGATACCAACAGACCTTATCATAATAAGGTGTACTGAGTTGCTTCTTCAAAGTGAAGTTTTTTCGGGGTCAGAATCTGAGTCTAGAGTACTGATTGCCTGTAGCGCAACTATAGCATTCATATTGAACTATATAGGTCAACAATGCCAGCGGTAGCCTAGCCACTCTTATCTACATCTATTTCACAAAGAAATGTAATTTATCATAATAATTCAATAATTCATAAATAATTTATTAATTTACTCATTATAATCCATTGATAATTAGATATGTCGCCACCCTTATGTCATATTGACTTGGGACATGTACTGACATCTGGGAGATGAATTGAGAAATTGATGCTAATTCTTTGGGCCGATAGATTACACAAATGTATTGAGAAATGACGAGCACGGTCAGCTGTTATTCCAAACCCCGTTCCAGTCTACATGTAACAACTTGAGGATAAATAACAGTTTTTGCTATGAATGTTAGTAAAGGCCATATAAACACAAGTATCTGTGCGATATAACTGGAGAATAGCCCGGCCTGGAGGTGGGTTGGTGACTTTGTAACCTTACCATCAAGCATTCAAGCAAAATACAGACATGAACTTACATTAGTAACAACGTCCAGTAATCCAAGGTTGACCTCTAATTCCGCCATCAACTCTCCTGCCTCCATCTGCCTCTTGCCCCCGCCCGGTGGAACGACCGTCACGGTCCCGACCATGGCCTCGCACGAGCCGTGGCACACCTCTAGCGGGTAGTCGACGCCGTGCTTCTTGTTGGTCAGGATCGGCTTGGGCATGACGGAGCTCTGGCTGTCTGTCTTGGTCATGTCAACGGCCGCCATGAACTCCTCCGAGGTTTCCGGCGTGCCCAGGAAGGGGGGCGGCGAGTAGAAGGGGGTGGCGCGCGATATCGGGACCTTGTCCAGCGAGCCGAACTTGCCGTCCATCTTTCCGTCGAGCGATCCCAGAGCCATACGACCGGTTTCTCTCTCAACCAACGATACTTTCTTGCTGGGCGTTCTGCGGCATGATAGGCTGCTGTGGCTGCGTTGTGTCGAGTCGTGACCTTTAGCAGGCGTGCCGTGACCTTGAGCAAGCGTGCCGTTACCTTGAGCAGGCGTGCCGTGGCCTTCAGCAGGCGTGCCGTGACCTCGACTTGGCGTGTCACGAGCTTGACGTGGCATGCCACAAACTTGAACTGGTGTGACACGACCTTGACCTGATGCGACACGACCTTGGCGTGGCGAGTCACGAACTTTATCTGGCGTGTCACGAACTTTATCTGGCGTGTCACGAGCTTGACCTGGCGTGTCACAAGCTTGACCTGGCATGCCATGAACTTGACTTGGTGTGACACGAGCTTGACCTGGCATGCCACGAACTTGACCTAGCATGTCACGAGCTTGACCTGTCATGCCACGAACTTGACCTAGCGTGTCACGAATTTCTTTATCCATTCTAGTCACGTATTCTTTGTTTGAATTTGACGTATTGTTGATCGGTTTCTTTTGCGTTTCGATCAAGGCAATTTTATTCACACTTCTGTTTGTCCTTTCTGCCGTGACGACTTTGTCAACGTCGGGGTTCAGACCGCTGTGATTGTTCCTCTCCGACGGTTCAGTCATTTTCTTCTGTTGGTGGTTGACGTCCGGTGTTTTCTCCGGCGGCTTCTGTTGGTTGTTTTCCGTTGCCGTGGAAACGGGCAAAGTGGACGGTGTCCGAGGCATGCTCGCCACGCACACTCTGGGTTTGTAGGCTCTGTAGCCAGAGTGGAACGTCTAGAGCAAGCTCAGAGGGTTACTACTCGAGTATCTGTTGAACTAACTGAAGGTTAACAGCTCTTGGGGCATAGTACTCGGAATACACATCCTGGTAGCTAATTAATTGGCTTAGTTCTGATCAGACTGACATTTACCCACATTGTGTTTTCCTGATGAAGCTCATGCAATCACCTAAACCTAATGACTCACTGCCGTCTAGATATTTGTTTGGATTTCCTATAAGACCACAGTTATTAGCAACAATTAGGCATAATAATGTTTTATTGATGTATTTGCAAATTCCTTTATTTGACCAACTCTTCTCTCCGAAGAATGTTACTAGTTATACCAAAATGATCTGTCTGTTGGTATGCTAAGAGGTCAACAATCAGAAGTTAATATTGATACCGTTTTTATGTAGAATTACTGTAGTTCTTTGTCTGACATTCATCTACTCCTAGCTGTCTCCTTAGCTCAGCCAGCTAAGGCACTTCTTTCGAAACTGTAGGCAAATTGTTTATGGGTTCGAGTTCCTCTCAGAGCATGGATTTACCTATCATTCGTTGATTCGTAATCCCAAATAACCCAGCTGTTGAAGAGTCCACGGGTGTCGATTTAGCGAAATAACAGTTTCTGGTGATAACTTCGGAACTGTATGAGATGTCAGGATTCTAATACACAAGAAACACAGGTAATTATGATGAGTTACAACTATTCAAGTCATGTCGCATAACTGTCGAGCATTTACAGCTGAAAGAACACATTGTCTAGCTGAATACGCTTGACAGTTATGCGACATGAGTTGGATAGTAATAACTTTGATCATCTCAAAACTATTATAATTATCTGTGTTTCTCGCTTATTGGAATGTCGATATCTCAGAACGTTCAAAAGTTATCATCAAAAACTGATATTTCGCTAAATCGACCCCCGTGGACTCTTAATGGGGGTAATCAAAATGACCGTCACCACCTTGTCTAACGATGCCGTTGCGGCGCCGTTGATCCCCGACCGGTCCACGGCCGTGGACGTGATCCGCGATGCCGCGCCCGGTATGCCGAGCAGCCTGTCCCTGATGGGTATGCCGTACTGCTTCATACGGAACTCAGTCCTGAGCAGCCCGAGGCAGGGCCGGTACTCCTGAGTGGACGCCCTGCTCGGCTTGCCCAGCCAGTAGACGCTCTTGCCGAGCCTGCGTAGCTCTCTGTATTGGTGGGGTGAACTACGTTAGTGAGGTAAACACTGTAAGGGGGGGGGGGTAAACCTTGTTGGCAGGGTGAACTCTGTTAGAGGGGGAAACTACATTAGGGGTAAACCTTGTTAGTGGGGTGAACTGCGTTATAGGAGTGAACTGCGTTAAAGGGGTGAACTGCGTTATAGGGGTGAACTATGTTAGGGGGAGAGGGGGGCTAAACTGCATTGACGGGGCAAACTTAATCAGGGGGGGTAAACTGCGTTGGCAGGGTAAACACTGCTAGGGGGGATGAACTGCATTGGCGGTGTAAACTTATTCAGGGGGGGTAAACTGCATTGGCGGGGTGAACATTGTTGAGGGGGGAGGGGGTAAACTGCATTGGCGGGGTAAACTCTGTTGGGGGGGGGGGGGGGTAAACGCTGTTGAGGGAGAGCTGTTGGCGCTTCAGCCATTGCCTTGGCCACTGCAGTAACAATCATACTAGTGAATGATCCACTACCTCCCATCCGCAGCAACCAAACCAATATCCAAGATGTCAAGTAGTTTGCTAAAGTCTCGTGTGTGAGTGTATTCTATCAGCGTGCTCTCCGCTATGAGTGTTTTCACTCACAAACCTTGCTAAGCTGCAGTTATTTCTTTCCTCTTTACCTAATTCATGTACATCCAGTCTCAGCATATTTCTCTTATATGCCTGGAGATCGAATTTGACAAAGAAAAAAATCTATTTTCAATGTGTTTTTTCAAACGGTTTCGATGAATGTAAATCTTTGACATTGTATTTTACCGGTTTCGTTTCCGCTTCTGAAGACAGGCGTCTATCATAACGTAGATGCCGAACAGCGTCGAACCTCCGATGAATATTGCCAACCCAATAATATGAGGGCTGGAACATAGAATGCACTATATTACTCGCAATTTAATCATTTTTAGTCATGTTTTCATTCAAAACTAATTTTTATCTTTACTTCTAGACACTTCACAATATTTATACAGCCAAACTAGAGTCAATATTCCATTTATTAAATTTAAAACAATTTCTCTCAAGACTTGAACGATATAAACCTGAACCATCTGATGATGTTCTTGTGTTCAGAATGTGAGATCAATTGAATCAATTGTAACATCATTTTCTAGTCGAATTGAACGAGTCAGAATTTGTTACATACCGGTACTTGATAATTTCAACATGTGCATGAATGAGTACGGTACCTATTATTATTTTAGTGAAATTATTTTAAATAATCTGTTGATACAAATATTCTAGGAATTTCCGTACTTCTCCCGAATAGGCTCATGCTAATGTAAATAAAGCTAGGAATATTCTGTCAAGAATGTTCTTGTTAACTTACACAGCAAGATAACCTTGGTAAACCATTTATCCGCAGTACAGTCGCAATGAAATACTATATCTCCAGATGCAACGCGATATTCTCTGATTACGTTCACAATAAATGCAATCTGCTCAAAGAACATCGAGTAATAACAAGATTTAATTTGTTGCCAGGCAATTAACAATGTTGCAAGTTTGTGGTATTTTATTGTTTCTATATCGAGACAATTGTTCTTCTACTTGTCTACAATATCAATTCTGGTTCCAATAATTTGTTGCAAGAATGATGATCTGCCATAAGATTACATTGACAAATAGAAGAATTATCCATCAGAACCAAGGAGGTTAGATTAGTATCTAACCTCCTTGATCAGAACCAAGGAGGTTAGATTAGTATCTAACCTCCTTGATCAGAACCAAGGAGGTTAGATTAGTATCTAACCTCCTTGATCAGAACCAAGGAGGTTAGATTAGTATCTAACCTCCTTGATCAGAACCAAGGAGGTTGGATTAGTATCTAACCTCCTTGATCAGAACCAAGGAGGTTGGATTAGTATCTAACCTCCTTGATCAGAACCAAGGAGGTTAGATTAGTACCTAACCTCCTTGATCAGAACCAAGGAGGTTAGATTAGTACCTAACCTCCTTGATCAGAACCAAGGAGGTTAGATTAATATCTAACCTCCTTGATCAGAACCAAGGAGGTTAGATTAGTACCTAACCTCCTTGATCAGAACCAAGGAGGTTAGATTAGTACCTAACCTCCTTGATCAGAACCAAGGAGGTTAGATTAGTACCTAACCACCTTGATCAGAACCAAGGAGGTTAGATTAGTATCTAACCTCCTTGATCAGAACCAAGGAGGTTAGATTAGTATCTAACCTCCTTGATCAGAACCAAGGAGGTTAGATTAGTACCTAACCTCCTTGATCAGAACCAAGGAGGTTAGATTAGTACCTAACCTCCTTGATCAGAACCAAGGAGGTTAGATTAGTACCTAACCTCCTTGATCAGAACCAAGGAGGTTAGATTAATATCTAACCTCCTTGATCAGAACCAAGGAGGTTAGATTAGTACCTAACCTCCTTGATCAGAACCAAGGAGGTTAGATTAGTACCTAACCTCCTTGATCAGAACCAAGGAGGTTAGATTAGTACCTAACCTCCTTGATCAGAACCCATTACGGTGGGACCTCTTTGGTACGTTTCTCAGGGGACCGGACTGAAACTTGTTAAAGGAACTTCGATATTCGATATTCGTCAGTCAGACCGAACAGACGTGTTTTGGGAGCTCTGGCTTGTACTACGCAATAGAAACTTACAAGGTTGAGTTATGCCTCCAAAAGTTCCAGCCATTAGTAAAAAGAAAACAGGAAGAACGAACAGCTGTCCAGACCAGGAGGAAAACCAGGATAACCAGGATAACCAAAGTAGTGTTGAAGATTGTACATTTGACAGCATTACTGGTGAGTTTTCATTAGAGACTGTATGGAAACTATTGAGTGAGATAAATAACAAAATTAAAACTCAATCCCTTAAACAAGAAGAGTTGTTAAAAGAAAACAGAATACAAACCGAGAAAATTGATAGCCTAATTACGGAAATCGCTGCTTGCAAACAAGAAAATTCAGCTCTAAAAGAAGAAAATAAGTATCTAGGATCTAAGATCAATGAACTAGAACAGTATTCCATGAACTATAATTTAGTGATACAGGGAGTATACCAGTGTCTGAGAACGAAAGTACGTACAATATTGTGTCCAATATTTCAAATTATCTGGGATGTAACATCAATCCTGAAGATATTGAATATAGCCATAGACTGCGTAACGAGAGAGGTCCTAACAAACCACCACTCATAATTGCTAAGTTATACTCTCGCGGCACTAAGGAGAGCATCTTACGTGGAAAAAAGAGGAAGGGATCACTCAAGGCATCAGAAGTTGGTTTTATGAATTCAAACAATAACATTTACATAAACGAACATCTTACGAAAATCAATAGGCATCTATTCTGGCTTGCTCGCAATACCAAACAAATCGGGTATAAATACGTATGGGCGAAAGCAGGGAAGATATACATTCGTAAAGACGAGAGCACGCCAATCATTCCAGTGAAAAGTCCGAAGGACATTCCCACGTAAACTAGTGTACAAATTGTAAACATTATAGTTCAGGTCAGTGACATCATACGACTAGTTTAGTGTATGGATGGTTTGGATGAGTTTAATGAACTACTACAAAACAATCTACAACATACGGAAATATGTATAGATGTAGAACATGTTAATAAGTTGTTCCATGATAATAACAACTTCAAAATAATACATCAAAATATAAGGAGTTTACGTAAACATTTTGATGAATTCTGCATCCTTCTAAATTCATTTAAATTCAATTTTGATATAATTATATTGACAGAAACACATTTACTGGTCGATGAATCTTTTACTTTACCAGGCTTTACCACATATTTTTTTAATTCACGTCATTCTCAATCTGATGGTTTGGTTATATTAATCAACTCAGAGGAAATAAAAAATGCTATTGTTTCTGTAGAAGAAGAAATAACATCAAGTGCAAATGCGGCAAGAATAACTTTTTCTACTGACGTAGACACATATTGTATCCTTGCAATCTATAGATCACCGTCAACTAATCTACGACAATTTGTAGATGATATAAAATGTATTTTATTGTTACTTCCAACTGTTACTCATCAAATATTAATTGGAGATGTAAATTTGAATATTTTAGGAGATCTTGATAATTATGCAAATAAGTATTTAAACGAACTAACGTCTAAAGGGTTCTCATCATGTATTAATTGTTATACACGAGTAACTGATCGGTCCAACACTTGTATTGACCATATTTTCATAAAATCAATTAAAAACTATTCTTATATATCAGGTGTACTACAGACTAATATAACAGATCATTTTCCGGTGTTTTTAGGATTGTCAAAATGCTACAAAGAGGAGACAAAGAACGGTAATGATGAATCAATACAAAATGGGTACAAACTGAACCTAAGCAAATTCAAAAATTTACTTGAGAAGGAAACGTGGACGGAAACTATCCAACAATTGAGCGCAAATGATGCATATGATTCTTTTATACATATTTTCAATAAATATATTGAAAATTCAACTGAGGTAGTAGCTATGAAAATAAACTCAAAAAATAGGAAAATTAAGCCCTGGATATCAACGGGTCTAGTAGTATCTATTAGAAAACGAGACGCAATACATAGGAAAATTATTAGCTTACAAAAAAGTTATGGTAAAGATAACAATGAACTTAATGACTTAAAAAATCGATATAAACTTTACAGAAACTTAATTAATCGACTCATATTTAAAACTAAAATCAATTATTACACTGATAAAATTAAAGGAGACATAAACTGTCCTCGAAAAGTTTGGAATACGATAAACGAAATTACTGGTAGAAAGCAAAATAAAATAATATCTATAAGTGACATAGAAATAACTGGTCAACCCCATAAAGTATCAAATGAACCTCATATTGTAGCTAATGAACTTGTTAACTATTTTTCTAGCGTAGGGAGCAAATTAGCTAATGTAATAAAAACTAATAACATTTATAATCTTGAACATAATCAAACAAGAAATAGTATAAATATAAATAAAAGCAGGTATCAAAATGTGAATAGATCTATGTTTCTAGCCCCAGTTAACCCTGAAGAAATACAAGATATAATTGCAAATCTTAAGAATAATGCATCACCTGGTCATGATGGAATTGGAATCAAGGCAATAAAAGAAGCAAAAATGTATATAGCAACACCTTTAGCGCACTTATGTAACATTTGTTTTGAAACCGGAGTTTTCCCCGACTGTTTAAAAATAGCAATAATTACCCCATTATTTAAAGGAAATGACCGAACAAAGGCTGAAAATTACAGACCTATTTCAAAATTGTCACACTTTTCAAAAATAATAGAAAAATGTATAAAAATTCGATTAGTTAAATTTTTAGACAAATATAATTTACTTTCTCCTAATCAATACGGTTTTAGAGCAAAAAAAAGCACAGATGATGCAATTTATCAACTAACCAGTCACATTTATAACAGTTTAGATAATAATAAGAAGGTGTTAGCTGTATTTCTAGACTTGGCCAAGGCCTTCGATACTGTCGATCATAACATGTTAGTAAATAAGCTTCAGAATTTGGGTGTTCGTGGCTTACCACTTGAACTATTTCAAAATTATCTTACCGACAGAAAACAGATGGTTAAAATTGGGAACACTATGAGTTCACTTCAGAAAATAGATTATGGTGTTCCACAAGGAACGGTTCTAGGGCCAGTATTATTCAACATATATATAAATGATTTATGTGACATTGAAATTAATGGTAAAATTCTGACTTATGCTGATGACACAGTACTAATATTCACAGACGTAAATTGGAAACTTTTATATGAAAATGCTAATTTGATGCTAAAATCTGTTTATCAATGGCTAAATGCTAATCTACTAACATTAAATAAATCAAAAACCATATATTTGCCTTTTACAATTGATTCAAAAACTCAACCCGACAATTTAATGTCTTTGAAATTACACACTTCTAACTGTACGAACCATTATGATTGTGAATGCTATGAAATACAAAGGAAGGATAATGCCAAATATTTAGGAATTTTAATTGATAAACATTTAAGATGGAATATTCAAATAGCGACCACAGTTAATAAATTAAGAAACATTTTGTTTGTATTTTATAGATTAAGAAAATGCATGAACAGAGATTTGACTATGACTATATATAAAGCATTGGGACAATCTGTTATACAGTATGGTATAATTAGGTGGGGAGCAGCAAATAAAACAAATATTCAACCTTTAGAAATTATGCAGAAAGTTTTACTGAAAGTCGTTCTACATAAAAATATACAACATTCTTCCGATTTAACCTTTCAAATAGCCCAAGTTCTTGATATCAGGCAACTATATATAAAATGTATTCCAAATCATTTATTTAAATACTTTAATTTATTAAAAAAATTTAATTCTGATACTCGTTTTCCGCATCAAAAAACAAGAAGTACTTATATCGATACTAAACACATTCTAAATATACCATATAAAAACAAATTAATTGGACAGCAGCATATAGATTATTTAGGTCCAAAAATATACAATTCAATTCCTATTGAATTAAGAAAAATTATAAATAATAACTTGTTCAAATTCAAAATTTCAAATTGGATATTTAAATCCGGTCAAGAATATTGTTCTAACTTAATCAAACTTTAAAAAAATGATACTAAAATAAGATGTATGATTTTATGTGTATTGATAACCGATTTCGTATTGAAGCTAACTATTTACATCTAAAATTTCTTTCTGACTGAACTGATTTATCTCTTTGTCTTCTCTTTGCTATGCCCGCACACAAGGAACTTTCCTTATGCGGGTTTCACACATTTATTAATTTGATTTTTTTTTTTTTTTTTTTAATAACATCGAAACTTGATACAAAATCATTGTTCCCCAATTAAGGCTATGGATGAAAGATAGGATCGTTTGGACGGGGCACCACAAGGGCGATCTTACCACCCAATTTTGATTATTTAAAACTAATGGTCTTCAACACCAGGACTGCGCTGTCTGTGACCATAATTTTTCGCAGTAGATAAAAGTCTTTCAGTATATGAATTTTATCTATAGTGCTTAAATGAAATGTAACTTATTGCTCGTTATATGTTTTCTTTATTAATTATTGTTCAGTTAATATGTGTATATATGTGTGAATAAAAAGTATTGAAATTGAATTGAAATTGAACTATTCAACATGAGGAGCTTATGGGTGGGGTCAAGAAATGGAACTTGTAGATGTGATGAATGTCTAAACATGGTTCTACTGCAATGATCAACGATTAATCTACAAATACTCTTTGAAAAGAAAGAAAGAGAAGTACGTGCGATTCCACGTGGAAGGAATGGACTCATCCCATTCACAATTGTTATCAACACCACATCTTGTGTAACCATTGGCTACCTGAGCTAGATATCCGGTAAGTTTGCATGCTGGTGCTGGCATATCCGGCCTAGAAGTTAATGATACTATTATAACATCGCCAGAACTACTGCTGAACTCTACACAATTTATCGAGCGCTGTTGTATGTTGAGCATCAAGGGAATACAAAGATTTTAATTTGCTCAGACTCTCAGTTTACTACAATCCATGACCAATTTCTTTCCGACCCAACAACTGATTCAAAAGATCCAAACTCTGCTTGCCGACCTTGTTGTTCGTGATCATAAAGTAGTTTTCTGCCGGATTCCTGGTCATGCAGGAATACTTGGCAATGAGAAGGCAGACCAGGCAGCAAAGAAGCTACTCTCAGAATGCGGATAGATTATAGGGATGTTCCACCAAGTGACCTGAGAAATGATTTCAAAATACATGTAAGGAACTTGCACAGCAGAATCAATGGAACTTGGTTGGTATCAATGAACTAAAATCAGTTGAACCAGTTGTTGATGCATGGAGCTCTTCAAGCAGGGTGATCAGAAGAGAGGAAGTTGTTCTGACACGCATGCGCATCGGACATACCTTACTTACCCACTGTCATCTTCTCAGGCGTGAGGAGCAGCCCGAGTGTGAGGAGTGTCTAGAGCCACTCACTGTTCGTCACCTCCTGATCGACTGTGACAGGTTCCGGGATCTGTGCCGGCGCCTGCGCATGCCTGAGAACTTGTCACCAATCTTAGGTGACGACCACAGGGCTGTTGATCGCCTGATGGTGTTCCTGAAAGAGTCAGGTGTTTTCAACTTGATATAAGTTTATGTATTCGTATTATTCACTCTACATGCTCCGGCCCTTAACACCAGAGTTTGTTTTTTAACTGTTCATTGTTGTTTTTACTAGTTCTCTAATTAGGTTCAAGTCATAACTTTTAGTAACAGATCTAGTCATATTCTTAGAAATGATCTCGAAAGATTATGTGGCATTCATATGTGTTTTTACATTCATGTTCCGGCCTTTTACACCGGAGCATGTTTTAATTATGCACCATTATTGTTACTTGGTCCTTGGCTAGGTTAAAGTTGTGAATGTTGGTGAATCATTCACTCGAATAGTATTACCATTCTTGTGACTGATCTCTAACTATACTGTGTTGATATCTTCCACTCCGTCGACCTCTACTGGCAAGTAGAACATGGAAGAGAATACACTGAACTCACTTTGAACTCAATGAATCTCCACCCTGAATAAAGGTAAACTCTTACCGGCGCAATATAACCACGTCGTTGACGCGCCGTTAAACCACAATATTCATTCATTCATTCATTCAAAGCCATCACAACTGCTCGCAAGGCTTGTCAGAAGCGCCGTGAAACCGGAATATTCGTTCGCGCCCCTGCTCAAATCCGAACAGGTCGGTCAGGCAGTTTCTAGTACCTTGATGAGCCGCTAAATCGCGCGAAACACTCGACAGGTTTCGTAGCGCTCCCTAGTATCTTATCAGCGTACTACCGCCAAAAACGGCTTACATTTACACCACAACCTCCTCTATTTATTTGCTAATGAACAGTAAGCCTACATACATGCTTAGAATTATATTAGTACTCAGCCCAAGCTTAGACGTACAGCGTAACAGCGGTACGGTACTAAAATGAATACCGGTAGTATTTTTAACCCCGAAATTAAAAATGTTATTCAGGACCATGGCAAAACACTTGATTTCTTTGTGAGGCTATATACAGCTAGGCCTACCATCAAATAGTACGGTCTATGAGTACTATAATTGAAATGTGATGTAAGACAATGCATTCTAACTCAACTATGATTTGACAAACAATGAATAGATTCAAATTGACCAAAGAACGTGACAGCTCGCTGGGCCCATCCCACTTTCTAGGTAATGAATATATAGCAAGCTCTGATATATGATACATTTCTAACATGCATATTGACTTTGTGCTCAAAATATGTAATGAACCGAATTGAAATTTGTACAACATGTCATAAACATATTCTCACACAGTTTGTGTGATCATGAGAGTTCCGAATGCAATAACAAATTATTAATTGCAAGTTTAACAAATATCTCCCTATCTCTACTGTGTTATTTACTGCATTTTTGGACCTTCGAGTGCTGCAACCTAGCGGTGATTTCAAATCTATTCGAAATGGAGTTTTATGGCGATTGGACAGGCTGTGTGTTAAAGTGATTTAGACAATGGGATGAAGTCTCTAACTTAATGACAGCTGTATTGAAGCCTCCTTCATTTTATAGACTCCGGGCTGTTTTTACGCCAGTTAGTTTAGTTGGTGTTATCCTTTTTTTGTTGTTTTATGTTTTTTGGTTGGTGGGTCTACAGATCCAAGGCCGTCCTTTAGGTGGTAGAAATGTCTGACAGGCCTTAGACGAGAAGATATAGTACCTTGTTTTTGTTGTAATTGTTTTTGTTTCCTTTGCATATGCAAACGAGACTGCTAGACATGAACATGCCTTAAATCCGAGTACTCATACCTAGTACTATTCCCGCAATCAAATGAATCCATAAATGTATTACTAATAAATCGTTGCTTCATTTTTATAGTGTCATAACTGACAAAATGCCATTCTGAGATAAACGAATTCTAAAGTTTGTAAAATCACTTCATCTATATTTATATCTATCGAATGAATTTGATCTGATTATTCTATGCTCCAACTATTTGTGTGTGAGAATATGAATCCTCCTCCACAATCAATATTGATAGTTTTTATTAATTAATCAATTCTTTCAAAACATTGTTTGTACTTATGACACTACGCATGCATATTCTTATTCTACATTCCAACATGTTCACATCATAATGTCGTAACTCCCGGTTATGACACTTTGATGATATATCTATATACTCCTCTGCTCCTGGATTGAGGATCAACAATGCAGCATCCGCTTATTGATATATCCCTATTATCACGATTCCCGGACAACCCTGGCGCTGAAGTTCAGCGCCCCCTCGTTGGGCTCTGTGGTGGGTGGGGCTTCAGGAGATGAAACAGAAATTCTATGCATGAATACCCAAAGCAAAACCTTCCCCCCCTTATTCAAAGAAACAAATAGTAAGAGGCCACGCCTGATGGATGACCTTATTTCTACTGAAGACCTAGCTGTCAAGACGCCGGAACCACGTTTCCTTGTTGTTAAAATTAAAACTGAGAATAAGACTTTCTCAGATTTATCACCTTTTTCTTACTGTCGAGGTATTGAGGTTCTATTAGGAAGGGTCAAGACCTGTAAACGCTTACGGGACGGGACACTTCTTGTAGAAACAGCCAACCCCGAGCAGTCTAAAACTCTCCTTCAATGTCAGAAATTGTGTTCTCTTGCTGTCGAAGTACTCCCCCATAAGATACTCAATATATCGAAGGGTGTCGTGTTCTCACACGATCTCCTGAATGTTGAGATCGATGAGATCAAGAGGGAACTGGCATCGCAAAATGTATTTGATGTGTACCGCATGCTTAGCCGCCGCAATGGGATTATCCAACCGACACCATTACTAATTCTAACTTTTTCATCTCCAACTGTTCCTGAGCACATATACGCAGGCTACATCTGTTTGAACGTAAGGAAGCATGTTCCAAACCCATTGAGATGCTTTAAATGCCAGAGATTTGGCCATCCAAGCTCTGGATGTAAAGGTGTCGAAATATGTGGAAATTGTTCTGAAATCTCTCACGCTCCTGCCGCTTGTACTTCTAAACTTGATTGTGCCAATTGTGATGGTGACCACTCAGCCTGGTCACGAAGTTGTCCCCAATGGATTAAGGAAAAGAAGATAATGGAAATCAAAACTCTGGATAACATATCCGTTTATGAAGCTAAGAAGAGATACGAAGAATTATACTATCGTTCCACTCCAACAAAATCTTTTTCTGAAGTAGTCTTGAACGATAAAGCAGTTACTACATCTGCAACGGATCTCATTAAACTTCAAGCTATGGTAGAAACACTAGTTAAGCAAGTGGAAACACAGAAGCAAATACACGACGAAGATGAACTACGATTTGAAGCAGAACTCTCTGGATACCTCTCAGAGTAACCTCCATCTCTCATGGATACAAGTTACACACGAGAGATGAAGGCTTGAACCACCCGTGCGCTAGTGGTGTGGGATAGGCGACACGGTCGCTTGGAACCTTCATCTCTCATGGATACAAGTTACACACGAGAGATGAAGGCTTGAACCACCCGTGCGCTAGTGGTGTGGGATAAGGAGGACGGTCGCTCGGAACCTTCATTTCTCGTGGATACACGTTACACACGAGAGATGAAGGTTCGAACCACCCGTGTGCTAGTGGTGTGGGATAAGGGGGACGGTCGCTTGGAAGCTCCATCTCTCGTGGATACAAGTTACACACGAGAGATGAAGGCTTGAACCACCCGTGCGCTAGTGGTGTGGGATAAGGAGGACGGTCGCTCGGAACCTTCATCTCTCGTGGATACACGTTACACACGAGAGATGAAGGTTCGAACCACCCGTGTGCTAGTGGTGTGGGATAAGGGGGACGGTCGCTTGGAACCTCCATCTCTCGTGGATACACGTTACACACGAGAGATGAAGGTTCGAACCACCCGTGTGCTAGTGGTGTGGGATAGGGGGGACGGTCGCTCGGAGCCTTCATCTCTCGTGGATACAAGTTACACGCGAGAGATGAAGGCTTGAACCACCCGTGCGCTAGTGGTGTGGGATAGGGGACACGGTCGCTTGGAACCTTCATCTCTCGTGGATACAAGTTACACACGAGAGATGAAGGCTCGAACCACCCGTGCGCTATTGGTGTGGGATAGGGGGGGACGGTTGCTCGGAACCTCCATCTCTCGTGGATACAAGTTACACACAAGAGATGAGGGCTTGAACCACCCGTGCGCTAGTGGTGTGGGATAAGGGGGACGGTCGCTCGGAACCTTCATCTCTCGTGCATACAAGTTAAACACGAGAGATGAAGGCTTGAACCACCCGTGCGCTAGTGGTGTGGGATAAGGAGGACGGTCGCTCAGAACCTTCTTCTCTCGTGGATACAAGTTATACACGAGAGATGAAGGCTTGAACCACCCGTGCGCTAGTGGTGTGGGATAGGAGGGACGGTCGCTCGGAACCTTCATCTCTCGTGGATACAAGTTACACACAAGAGATGAAGGCTTGAACCACCCGTGCGCCAGTGGTGTGGGATAGGGGGGACGTTCGCTCGGAACCTCCATCTCTCGTGGATACAACTTACACACGAGAGATGAAGGCTTGAACCACCCGTGCGCTAGTGGTGTGGAATAGGGGGGACGGTCGCTCGGAGCCTCCATCTCTCGTGGATACAAGTTACACACGAGAGATGATGGCTTGAACCACCCGTGCGCTAGTGGTGTGGGATAGGGGGGACGGTCGCTCGGAACCTCCATCTCTCATGGATACAAGTTACACACGAGAGATGAAGGCTTGAACCACCCGTGCGCTAGTGGTGTGGGATAGGGGGGACGGTCGCTCGGAACCTCCATCTCTCATGGATACAAGTTACACACGAGAGATGAAGGCTTGAACCACCCGTGCGCTAGTGGTGTGGGATAGGGGGGACGGTCGCTCGGAACCTCCATCTCTCATGGATACAAGTTACACACGAGAGATGAAGGCTTGGACCACACGTGCGCTAGTGGTGTGGGATAAGGAGGACGGTCGCTCGGAACATTCATCTCTCGTGGATACAAGTTACACATGAGAGATGAAGGCTTGAACCACCCGTGCGCTAGTGGTGTGGGATAGGGGGGACGGTCGCTCGGAGCCTCCATCTCTCGTGGATACAAGTTACACACGAGAGATGAAGGCTTGAACCACCCGTGCGCTAGTGGTGTGGGATAGGGGGGACGGTCGCTCGGAGCCTCCATCTCTCGTGGATACAAGTTACACACGAGAGATGAAGGCTTGAACCACCCGTGCGCTATTGGTGTAGGATAGGGGGACGGTCGCTCGGAGCCTCCATCTCTCGTGGATACAAGTTACACACGAGAGATGAAGGCTTGAACCACCCGTGCGCTAGTGGTGTGGGATAGGGGAGACGGTCGCTCGGAGCCTCCATCTCTCGTGGATACAAGTTACACACGAGAGATGAGGGCTTGAACCACCCGTGCGCCAGTGGTGTGGGATATGTGGGACGGTCGCTCGGAGCCTCCATCTCTCGTGGATACAAGTTACACACGAGAGATGAAGGCTCGAACCACCCGTGCGCTAGTGGTGTGGGATATGGGGGACGGTCGCTCGGAACCTCTATCTCTCCTGGATACAAGTTACACACGAGAGATGAAGGCTCGAACCAACAGTGCGCTAGTGGTGTGGGATAGGGGGGACGGTCGCTCGGAACCTTTATCTCTCGTGGATACAAGTATTACTATAAAACGCTGTGGGCCAACTTGTATCCACGGAAGAAGGTCCTCTACAAACATAACAAACACAAATATCAACATTTCATATCTATAGCCGTGAAATTGGCAGGGTACTGTACATATTGTGTTTTTTCGTGACGAGGTTTATGATGATAAACACAACCACATCATCCAAAAGCTTCAATCCCTTTGAGTTATGGTGAGATGTGAACCCAGGTGATAATTCTTGTTTCTCTTAAAAGTCTTTAGTTTACCATTCAGTTGGTGGGCAACCTTCTTTCATGTACACAAATATATAAATCAACTCCCTACCTCATGTTTTAATTGTATTCATATCATTTCGGAGCGTAATTCTGTAATTGCTGTACCGATATTCATACAACTATTTGAAGATGACTTCTCTGGCCGTAGATACCAAGGAATTGGCCCATCACATATTCGAGATCACGGCAAGATGAGGTTGATTAGCAATTACATTTCGTTAACATCAAGTCGACTGATATTTGCTAAGATTCTCGTTTATTACCGTACTCAGCAAAGCATACATTTATATGAATTCCAATATATTTCATAAACACATACATATACATTCAAATGAATTCAATGAATGATGTCTGTCAGATTGTTACTAGAGGCCGTAGTCTCTACCGGCCGCGCCGTGAAACTGGGTCGTTTTTTTACGAGCGTCTCGAATCTTTCGACGGGAGTCTTCAAACGAGACCGTCGGACGAGTCCTCGTGAATGTTTCAAAGCGTTTCACGTTGTCTTCAGAGGAGACCGTCGGACGAGTTCTGGTCTCCAAGTGCTTGACAGAGTCTTCAGAGGAGACCGTCGGACGAGTTGTCATGAGCGTCTTCAAGTGCTTGACGGAGTCTTCAGAGGAGACAGTCAGACAAGTTCTCAAGAGCGTCTCCAAGTGCTTGACGGAGTCTTCAAACGAGACCGTCGGACGAGTTGTTGTGAGTGTCTCGAAGCGTTTGACGGAGTCTTCAGAGGAGACCGTCGGACGAGTTGTCGTGAGTGTCTCGAAGCGTTTGACGGAGTCTTCAGAGGAGACCGTCGGACGAGTTGTCGTGAGTGACTCGAAGCGTTTGACGGAGTCTTCAGGGGAGACCATCGGACGAGTTGTCATGAATGTCTCGAAGCGTTTGACGGAGTCTTCAGAGGAGACTGTCGGACGAGTTGTCATGAATGTCTCGAAGCGTTTGACGGAGTCTTCAGAGGAGACCGTCGGACGAGTTGTCATGAATGTCTCGAAGCGTTTGATGGAGTCTTCAGAGGAGACCGTCGGACGAGTTGTCGTGAGTGTCTCCATGCGTTTGACGGAGTCTTCAGAGGAGACCGTCGGACGAGTTGTCATGAATGTCTCGAAGCGTTTGACGGAGTCTTCAGAGGAGACCGTCGGACGAGTTGTCATGAATGTCTCGAAGCGTTTGATGGAGTCTTCAGAGGAGACCGTCGGACGAGTTGTCGTGAGTGTCTCCATGCGTTTGACGGAGTCTTCAGAGGAGACCGTCGGACGAGTTGTCATGAATGTCTCGAAGCGTTTGATGGAGTCTTCAGAGGAGACCGTCGGACGAGTTGTCCTGAGTGTCTCGAAGCGTTTGACGGAGTCTTCAGAGGAGACCGTCGGACGAGTTGTCGTGAATGTCGTGAAGCGTTTGACGGAGTCTTCAGAGGAGACCGCCGGACGAGTTGTCGTGAGTGTCTCGAAGCGTTTGACGGAGTCTTCAGAGGAGACCGTCGGACGAGTTGTCCTGAGTGTCTCGAAGCGTTTGACGGAGTCTTCAGAGGAGACCGTCGGACGAGTTGTCATGAAAGTCTCGAAGCGTTTGACGGAGTCTTCAGAGGAGACCGTCAGACGAGTTGTCGTGAGTGTCTCGAAGCGTTTGACGGAGTCATCAAACGAAACCGTTGGCCGCATTTCGTGCGGCGTTATGTACGTGTTGGTGTACGCGTCAAGCGCGTCTGCAATGAGGAAGCGCCCGCTGACCCGGCTCTCCGGTACGCCACTGGGTTGAGTCGGTCTGCGGAACAACTTGCGCTGGACGCGGTCGTAGACAGGAATGCTGGCGTCATGCTGGTAACATGTTTGTCTCGTCATATCCCGAGCGGATAGTGTCAATTTTGTGAAACGTCACATTTTTGCTGATAACTTTTGAACAGTAGACTGTACGATGTAAGCCTATAGTGATACCAACAGACCTTATCATAATAAGGTGTACTGAGTTGCTTCTTCAAAGTGAAGTTTTTTCGGGGTCAGAATCTGAGTCTAGAGTACTGATTGCCTGTAGCGCAACTATAGCATTCATATTGAACTATATAGGTCAACAATGCCAGCGGTAGCCTAGCCACTCTTATCTACATCTATTTCACAAAGAAATGTAATTTATCATAATAATTCAATAATTCATAAATATGTTATTAATTTACTCATTATAATCCATTGATAATCAGATATGTTGCCACCCTTATGTCATATTGACTTGGGACATGTACTGACATCTGAAAGATGAATTGAGAAATTGATGCTAATTCTTCGGGCCAATAGATTACACAAATGTATTGAGAAATGATGAGCACGGTCAGCTGTTATTCCAAACCCCGTTCCAGTCTACATGTAACAAATTGAGGATAAATAACAGTTTTTGCTATGAATGTTAGTAAAGGCCATATAAACACAAGTATCTGTGCGATATAACTGGAGAATAGCCCGGCCTGGAGGTGGGTTGGTGACTTTGTAACCTTACCATCAAGCATTCAAGCAAAATACAGACATGAACTTACATTAGTAGCAACGTCCAGTAATCCAAGGTTGACCTCTAATTCCGCCATCAACTCTCCTGCCTCCATCTGGCTGACCTTTGACCTGTTTCCCCCGCCCGGTGGAACGACCGTCACGGTCCCGACCATGGCCTCGCACGAGCCGTGGCACACCTCTAGCGGGTAGTCGACGCCGTGCTTCTTGTTGGTCAGGATCGGCTTGGGCATGACGGAGCTCTGGCTGTCTGTCTTGGTCATGTCAACGGCCGCCATGAACTCCTCCGAGGTTTCCGGCGAGCCCAGGAAGGGGGGCGGCGAGTAGAAGGGGGTGGCGCGCGATATCGGGACCTTGTCCAGCGAGCCGAACTTGCCGTCCATCTTTCCGTCGAGCGATCCCAGAGCCATACGACCGGTTTCTCTCTCAACCAACGATACTTTCTTGCTGGGCGTCCTGCGGCATGATAGGCTGCTGTGGCTGCGTTGTGTCGAGTCGTGACCTTTAGCAGGCGTGCCGTGACCTTGAGCAAGCGTGCCGTGACCTTGAGCAGGCGTGCTGTGGCCTTCAGCAGGCGTGCCGTGACCTCGACTTGGCGTGTCACGAGCTTGACGTGGCATGCCACAAACTTGAACTGGTGTGACACGACCTTGACCTGATGCGACACGACCTTGGCGTGGCGAGTCACGAACTTTATCTGGCGTGTCACGAGCTTGACCTGGCGTGTCACAAGCTTGACCTGGCATGCCATGAACTTGACTTGGTGTGACACGACCTTGACCTGGTGCGACACGACCTTGACCCGGAGTGTCACGACCTTGACCTGGCGTGTCACGAGCTTGACCTGGCGTGCCACGAGCTTGACCTGGCGTGCCACGAGCTTGACTTAGCGTGTCACGAGCTTGACCTGGCATGTCACGAACTTGACTTAGCGTGTCACGAGCTTGACCTGGCATGCCACGAACTTGACCTAGCATGTCACGAGCTTGACCTGGCATGCCACGAACTTGACCTAGCGTGTCATGAATTTCTTTATCCATTCTAGTCACGTATTCTTTGTTTGAATTTGACGTATTGTGGATGGGTTTCTTTTGCGTTTCGATCAAGGCAATTTTATTCACACTTCTGTTTGTCCTTTCTGCCGTGACGACTTTGTCGACGACGGGGTTCAGACCGCTGTGATTGTTCCTCTCCGACGGTTCAGTCATTTTCTTCTGTTGGTGGTTGACGTCCGGTGTTTTCTCCGGCGGCTTCTGTTGGTTGTTTTCCGTCGCCGTGGCAACGGGCAGAGTGGACGGTATCCGAGGCATGCTTGCCACGCACACTCTGGGTTTGTAGACTCTGTAGCCAGAGTGGAACGTCTAGAGCAAGCTCAGAGGGTTACTACTCGAGTATTTGTTAAACTAACTGAAGGTTAACAGCTCTCGGGGCGGAGTACTCGGAATACACATCCTAGTAGCTAATTAATCGGCTTAGTTTTGATCATACTGAAATTTACCCACATTGTTTTTTCCTGATGAAGCTCATGCAATCACCTGAACCTAATGACTCACTGCCGTCTAGATATTTGTTTGGATTTCCTATAAGACCACAGTTATTAGCAACAATTAAGCATAATAATATTTCATTGATGTATTTGCAAATTCCTTAATTTGACCAACTCTTCTCTCCGAAGAATGTTACTAGTTATACCAAAATGATCTGTCTGTTGGTATGCTAAGAGGTCAACAATCAGAAGTTAATATTGATACCGTTTTTATGTAGAATTACTGTAGTTCTTTGTCTGACATTCATCTACCTCTAGCTGTCTCCTTAGCTCAGCCAGCTAAGGCACTTCTTTCGAAACTGTAGGCAAATTGTTTGTGGGTTTGAGTTCCTCTTAGAGCATGGATTTTCACAACCACCATTTACCTATCATTCGTTGATTCGTAATCCCAAATAACCCAGCTGTTGAAGAGTCCACGGGTGTCGATTTAGCGAAATAACAGTTTCTGGTGATAACTTCGGAACTGTATGAGATATCAGAATTCTAATACACAAGAAACACAGATAATTATGTTGAGTTACAACTATTCAAGTCATGTCGCATAACTGTCGAGCATTTACAGCTAAAAGAACACATTGTCTAGCTGAATACGCTTGACAGTTATGCGACATGAGTTGGATAGTAATAACTTTGATCATCTCAAAACTATTATAATTATCTGTGTTTCTCGCTTATTAGAATGTCGATATCTCAGAACG
Organism: Brachyptera risi; assembly: GCA_964007535.1. Lineage (NCBI taxonomy): Eukaryota > Metazoa > Arthropoda > Insecta > Plecoptera > Taeniopterygidae > Brachyptera > Brachyptera risi. Next base: position 1,530,041 of record OZ023337.1, read on the forward strand.
TTCAAAAGTTATCATCAAAAAACTGATATTTCGCTAAATTGACCCCCGTGGACTCTTGATGGGGGTAACCAAAATGACCGTCACCACCTTGTCTAACGATGCCGTTGCGGCGCCGTTGATACCCGACCGGTCCACGGCCGTGGACGTGATCCGCGATGCCGCGCCCGGTATGCCGAGCAGCCTGTCCCTGATGGGTATGCCGTACTGCTTCATACGGAACTCAGTCCTGAGCAGCCCGAGGCAGGGCCGGTACTCCTGAGTGGACGCCCTGCTCGGCTTGCCCAGCCAGTAGACGCTCTTGCCGAGCCTGCGTAGCTCTCTGTATTGGTGGGGTGAACTACGTTAGTGAGGTAAACACTGTAAGGGGGGGGGGTAAACCTTGTTGGCAGGGTGAACTCTGTTAGAGGGGAAAACTACATTAGGGGTAAACCTTGTTAGTGGGGTACACTGCGTTATAGGAGTGAATTGTGTTAAAGGGGTGAACTGCGTTATAGGGGTGAACTATGTTAGGGGGAGAGGGGGGCTAAACTGCATTGACGGGGCAAACTTAATCAGGGGGGGTAAACTGCGTTGGCAGGGTAAACACTGCTAGGGGGGATGAACTGCATTGGCGGGGTAAACTTATTCAGGGGGGGTAAACTGCGTTGGCAGGGTAAACATTGTTGAGGGGGGGGGGGTAAACTGCATTGGCAGGGTAAACATTGTTGTGGGGGGGGGGGGGGGGTAAACTGCGTTGGCAGGGTAAACATTGTTGAGGGGGGGGGAATGCATTGGCGGGGTAAACTATGTTGGGGGGGGGGGGTAAACGCTGTTGAGGGAGAGCTGTTGGCGCTTCAGCCATTGCCTTGGCCACTGCAGTAACAACCATACTAGTAAATGATGCACTACCTCCCATCCGCAGCAACCAAACCAATATCCAAGATGTCAAGTAGTTTGCTTAAGTCTCGTGTGTGAGTGTATTCTATCAGCGTGCTCTCCGCTATGAGTGTTTTCACTCACAAACCTCGCTAAGCTGCAGTTATTTCTTTCCTCTTTACCTAACTCATGTACATCCAGTCTCAGCATATTTCTCTTATACGCCTGGAGATCGAATTTGACAAAGAAAAAAATCTATTTTCAATGTGTTTTTTCAAACGGTTTCGATGAATGTAAATCTTTGACATTGTATTTTACCGGTTTCGTTTCCGCTTCTGAAGACAGGCGTCTATCATAACGTAGATGCCGAACAGCGTCGAACCTCCGATGAATATTGCCAACCCAATAATATGAGGGCTGGAACATAGAATGCACAATATTACTTGCCATTTAATCATTTGTAGTCATGTTTTTATTCAAAAATAATTTTTATCTTTACTTCTAGACACTTCACAATATTTTCTTTCTCATAATATTTTCATAAAGATAAGATGTCGCCCACGTAGAGAACATTTTCTGTGTGTGGGCTAAGACTTTCAAAATATTAAATATAATATCCAAGATAACAGAATTATAGTTATAAATAGAATAAGTGGTGAAAGTTATAACCTAATAATACTGGTAGCATTATAAGTATACAGCCAAACTAGAGTCAATATTCCATTCATTAAATTTAAAACAATTTCTCTCAAGACTTGAACGATATAAACCTGAACCATCTGATGATGTTCTTGCGTTCAGAATGTGAGATCAATTGAATCAATTGTAACATCATTTTCTAGTCGAATTGAACGAGTCAGAATTTGTTACATACCGGTACTTGATAATTTCAACATGTGCATGAATGAGTACGGTACCTTTTATTATTTTAGTGAAATTATTTTAAATAATCTGTTGATACAAATATTTTAGGAATTTCCGTACTTCTCCCGAATAGGCTTATGCCAATGTAAATAAAGCTAGGAATATTCTGTCAAGAATGTTCTTGTTAACTTACACAGCAAGATAACCTTGGTAAACCATTTATCCGCAGTACAGTCGCAATGAAATACTATATCTCCAGATGCAACGCGATATTCTCTGATTACGTTCACAATAAATGCAATCTGCTCAAAGAACATCGAATAATAACAAGATTTGATTTGTTGCCAGGCAATTAACAATGTTGCAAGTTTGTGGTATTTTATTGTTTCTATATTGAGACCAATTGTTCTTCTACTTGTCTACAATATCAATTCTGGTTCTAATCATTTGTTGCAAGAATGATGATCTGCCATAAGATTACATTGACAAATAGAAGAATTATCCATCAGAACCAAGGAGGTTAGATTAGTACCTAACCTCCTTGATCAGAACCAAGGAGGTTAGATTAGTACCTAACCTCCTTGATCAGAACCCATTACGGTGGGACCTCTTTGGTACGTTTCTCAGGGGACCGGACTGAAACTTGTTAAAGGAACTATTCAACATGAAGAGCTTATGGGTGGGGTCAAGAAATGGAACTTGTAGATGTGATGAATGTCTAAACATGGTTCTACTGCAATGATCAACGAATAATCTACAAATACTCTTTGAGAAGAAATGAAGAGAAGTACGTGTTATTCCACGTGGAAGGAATGGACTCATCCCATTCAACACCACATCTTGTGTAACCATTGGCTACCTGAGCTAGATATCCGGTACGTTTGCATGCTGGTGCTGGCATATCTGGCCTAGAAGTTAATGATACTATTATAACATCGCCAGAACTACTGCTGAACTCTACGCAATTTATCGAGCGCTGTTGTATGTTGAGCATCAAGGGATTACAAAGATTTTAATTTGCTCAGACTCTCTCAGTTTACTACAATCCATGACCAATTTCTTTCCGACCCAACAACTGATTCAAAAAATCCAAACTTTTCTTGCCGACCTTGTTGTTCGTGATTCTAAAGTAGTTTTCTGCCGGATTCCTGGTCATGCAGGAATACTTGGCAACGAGAAGGCAGACCAGGCAGCGGAAGAAGCTACTCTCAGATCGCGAATAGATTATAGGGATGTTCCACCAAGTGACCTGAGAAATGATTTCAAAATACATGTAAGGAACTTGCACGGCAGAATCAATGGAACTTGGTTGGTATCAATAAACTAAAATCAGTTGAATCAGTTGTTGATGCATGGAGCTCTTCAAGCAGGGTGATCAGAAGGGAGAACACGCATGCGCATCGGACATACCTTACTTACCCACGGTCATCTCCTCAGGCGTGAGGAGCAGCCCGAGTGTGAGGATTGTCTAGAGCCACTCACTGTTCGTCACCTCCTGATCGACTGTGACAGGTCCCGGGATCTGCGCCGGCGCCTGCGCATGCCGGACGACCTGTCACGGATCTTGGGTGACGACCACAGGGCTGGTGATCGCCTGATGGTGTTCCTGAAAGAGTCAGGTGTTTTCAACTTGATATAAGTTTATGTATTCGTATTATTCACTCCACATGCTCCGGCCCTTTACACCGGAGTATGTGTTTTAACTGTTCATTGTTGTTTTTACTAGTTCTCTAATCAGGTTCAAGTCATAACTTTTAGTAACAGATCTAGTCATATTCTTAGAAATGATCTCGAAAGATTATGTGGCATTCATATGTGTTTTTACATTCATGTTCCGGCCGTTTACACCGCAGCATGTTTTTATTATGCACCATTATTGTTACTTGGTCCTTGGCTAGGTTAAAGTTGTGAATGTTGGTGAAACATTCACTCGAATAGTATTACCATTCTTGTGACTGATCTCTAACTATACTGTGTTTTATCTTCCACTCCGTCGACCTCTACTGGCAACTAGAACATGGAAGAGAATACACTGAACTCACTTTGAACTCAATGAATCTTCACCCTGAATTAAGGTAAACTTTTACCGGCGCAATATAACCACGTCGTTGACGCGCCGTTAAACCACAATATTCATGCATTCATTCAAAGCCATCACAACTGCTCGCAAGGCTTGTCAGAAGCGCCGTGAAACCGGAATATTCGTTCGCGCCCCTGCTCAAATCCGAACAGGTCGGTCAGGTAGTTTCTAGTACCTTCATGAGCCGCTAAATCGCGCGAAACACTCGACAGGTTTCGTAGCGCTCCCTAGTATCTCGTCAGCGTACTACCGCCAAAAACGGCTTACATTTAGGCCACAACCTCCTCTATTTATTTGCTAATGAACAGTAAGCCTACATACATGCTTAGAATTATATTAGTACTCAGCCCAAGCTTAGACGTACAGCGTAACAGCGGTACGGTACTAAAATGAATACCGGTAGTATTTTTAACCCCGAAATTAAAAATGTTTTTCAGGACCATGGCAAAACACTTGATTTCTTTGTGAGGCTATATACAGCTAGGCCTACCATCAAATAGTACGGTCTATGAGTACTATAATTGAAATGTGATGTAAGACAATGCATTCTAACTCAACTATGATTTGACAAACAATGAATAGATTCAAATTGACCAAAGAACGTGACAGCTCGCTGGGCCCATCCCACTTTCTAGGTAATGAATATATAGCAAGCTCTGATATATGATACATTTCTAACATGCATATTGACTTTGTGCTCACAATATGTAATGAACCGAATTGAAATTTGTACAACATGTCATAAACATATTCTCACACAGTTTGTGTGATCATGAGAGTTCCGAATGCAATAACAAATTATTAATTGCAAGTTTAACAAATATCTCCCTATCTCTACTGTGTTATTTACTGCATTTTTGGACCTTCGAGTGCTGCAACCTAGCGGTGATTTCAAATCTATTTGAAATGGAGTTTTATGGCGATTGGACAGGCTGTGTGTTTAAGTGAATTAGACAATGGGATGAAGTCTCTAACTTAATGACAGCTGTATTGAAGCCTCCTTCATTTTATAGACTCCGGGCTGTTTTTACGCCAGTTAGTTTAGTTGGTGTTATCCTTTTTTTGTTGTTTAATGTTTTTCGGTTGGTGGGTCTACAGATCCAAGGCCGTCCTTTAGGTGGTAGAAATGTCTGACAGGCCTCAGACGAGAAGATATAGTACCTTGTTTTTGTTGTAATTGTTTTTGTTTCCTTTGCATATGCAAAGGAGACTGCTAGACATGAACATGCCTTAAATCCGAGTACTCATACCTAGAACTATTCCCGCAATCAAATGAATCCATAAATGTATTACTAATAAATCGTTGCTTCATTTTTATAGTGTCATAACTGACAAAATGCCATTCTGAGATAAACGAATTCTGAAGTTTGTAAAATCATTTCATCTATATTTATATCTATCGAATGAATTTGATCTGATCATTCTATGCTCCAACTATTTGTGTGTGAGAATATGAATCCTCCTCAACAATCAATATTGATAGTTTTTATTAATTAATCAATTCTTTCAAAACATTGTTTGTACTTATGACACTACGCATGCATATTCTTATTCTACATTCCAACATGTTCACATCATAATGTCGTAACTCCCAGTTATGACACTTTGATGATATATATATATACTCCTCTGCTCCTGGATTGAGGATCAACAATGCAGCATCTGCTTATTGATATATCCCTATTATCACGATTCCTGGACAACCCTGGCGCTGAAGTTCAGCGCCCCCTCGTTGGGCTCTGTGGTGGGTGGGGCTTCAGGAGATGAAACAGAAATTCTATGCATGAATACCCAAAGCAAAACCTTCCCCCCCTTATTCAAAGAAACAAACAGTAAGAGGCCACGCCTGATGGATGACCTTATTTCTACTGAAGACCTAGCTGTCAAGACGCCGGAACCACGTTTCCTTGTTGTTAAAATTAAAACTGAGAATAAGACTTTCTCAGATTTATCACCTTTTTCTTACTGTCGAGGTATTGAGGTTCTATTAGGAAGGGTCAAGACCTGTAAACGCTTACGGGACGGGACACTTCTTGTAGAAACAGCCAACCCCGAGCAGTCTAAAACTCTCCTTCAATGTCAGAAATTGTGTTCTCTTACTGTCGAAGTATTCCCCCATAAGATACTCAATATATCGAAGGGTGTCGTGTTCTCACACGATCTCCTGAATGTTGAGATCGATGAGATCAAGAGGGAACTGGCATCGCAAAATATAGTTGATGTGTACCGCATGCTTATCCGCCGCAATGGGATTATCCAACCGACACCATTACTTATTCTAACTTTTTCATCTCCAACTGTTCCTGAGCACATATACGCAGGCTACATCTGTTTGAACGTAAGGAAGCATGTTCCAAACCCATTGAGATGCTTTAAATGCCACAGATTTGGCCATCCAAGCTCTGGATGTAAAGGTGTCGAAATATGTGGAAATTGTTCTGAAATCTCTCACGCTCCTGCCGCTTGTACTTCCAAACTTCATTGTGCCAATTGTGATGGTGACCACTCAGCCTGGTCACGAAGTTGTCCCCAATGGATTAAGGAAAAGAAGATAATGGAAATCGAAACTCTGAATAACATATCCGTTTATGAAGCTAAGAAGAGATACGAAGAATTATACTCTCGTTCCACTCCAAGAAAATCTTTTTCTGAAGTAGTCTTGAACGATAAAGCGGTTACTACATCTGCAACGGATCTCATTGAACTTCAAGCTATGGTAGAAACACTAGTGAAGCAAGTGGAAACACAGAAGCAAATACACGACGAAGATAAACTAAGATTTGAAGCAGAACGTCAAGGTCCTGAAGAAGAGGAAAAAGATATTGCTTCGAAACTTGAAGCAAAAGACGTTGAAATTTTTCAACTCAAACATCAAGTAAGACTGCTTTCGAAGTCGAGTAAATCTAAGGCGCAAACAGCAGAAATAGTTACAGTAACTAAACCTCCTGTAACTCATGTGACTCAAACACCTACAACCGCAACTGAGAAAACTACACAAGTTCGTAATTCTCAATCAAAAGAACCCCGGAATACATCTGTGAAACACAAGTGGATGACGGAATGGAAGTGGACCCAACAGAAAAAGCTGTTGATTTGGGTCGAAAGATACCACCTACTGGTTAAAAAGAGAGAAAAAAGGTTGCGTATAACTGACATAACCACACACATTGTATTAGAGTATAATCTTTACAATATGGCTCTAATACAATGGAACTGCAATGGTTTCAACAGACACAAAAAAGAAATCAAGCTCTTAACATCGAACCTCAAACCGATATGTTTCTTTCTTCAAGAAACGCATTCAAACCTTGTGACTCTCCATTGATGCGTAATTATAGTTTTTATCGTTTCGATGACTTGACAGGTAACAGAGCCCATGAGGGAGTAGCCACAGCTGTCCATGACAGCTGTCACGTGAGTCCACTGCCGCTTACAACACCACTACAAGCAGTGGCAGTTAGAGTTGCTCTTCCTCAGCCTGTTACCTTCTGCAACATTTACTTACCCGAATGGGCTCCAGTTACGAGAATAAATCTGGATAACCTTGTGTCACAGCTCCCACGTCCCTATGTTATTCTAGGCTACCTAAATGCCCACAATAACTTGTAAGGTGACACAATGGTGGATGGTAATCGCAGAGGACGTCTTTTCGAGCAATTCTTCAATGACAACGACTTAATAATTCTCAACAATGGAGAGAAAACAAGGTTTAATGCTTTCAACGGTATGTTTTCAGCGATCGATCTTTGTGTCTGCACCCCATCTGTCGCACCTCTTTTCAATTTCTCCGTTCACTCAGATCTGTGTGGTAGCGATCACTACCCACTCATCTTGAGAGTAGATTCTCATCAACGGCCCTTGCGGTGTGCGCAGTGGAACTTGCGCCGCGCGAACTGGAGCCTTTTTACAAACCGTGATGATTTGAAGAACTCTAATAACATACATGAGACTGATAGAAGGACTGAGCATGTGACAGAGGTGATCATTGCCGCAGCAAAAGAGAGCATTCCTCTTACGTCGACCAACCAACGCCACATACCCGTTCCCTGGTGGAACGAGGAATGTAAAGCAGCGATCCGTAAGAGAAAACGTGCCCTTAGAATTTTCCGGAAATACCCGACCAACATCAACCTTATGGCATTCCGGAAACTCCGAGCAAGGGCTCGTTATATAATCAAAACGTCGAAAAAAGCATCATGGAATTCTTACATTTCATCCATTAATGTTCGCACACCCCTCACCAAGGTGTGGAATAGAGTTAGGAAAATAGACGGCAAATTCGAAACATCCTGTATATCTGGGTTGAACACAGATGGTGGTCTGATTACCGAGCCCCAGGAAATAGCTAATGCTATCGGGTCCTATTTCTCGGACGTCTCTAGCTCTCACCACTACTCGGCATCGTTCCAGATACACAAACGTGCTGCAGAATGTGGAAGATTAGATTTCTCTTCTGCGAACAACGAGGTGTATAACGTGCCGTTTAGTGTATGGGAGTTGAAGAACGCGATAACGTGCGCAAGAGACACAGCACCAGGGATTGATGGAATACACAATCAATTCTTGAAACACCTACCAGTTGCCGCTTCAAATGACCTTCTCAACCTGTTCAACCATATCTATTCAACCAATACTTTCCCTGATTCTTGGAGACAAGCTATCCAGGTACCGATCTTGAAACCATCCAAGGATAAGCATTCACCATCAAGCTATAGACCTATATCTCTGACCAGCTGTCTGTGTAAAGTGATGGAAAGGATGTTGAACAACCGCCTCGTCTGGTGGTTGGAGCGGAGAAACCTCCTTTGCACAGTACAGTCTGGATAAGAAAAAATCGAAATACCTTGGATCATCTTATTCGTATGGAAAGCTTCATACAAGAAGCTTTTCTTACGAAGCAGGAAGTGATAGCTGTATTTTTCGACCTTGAGAAGGCATTCGATACTACCTGGCGCTTCAACATATTGAACACCTTATCACAATGGGGTTTCAGAGGCCATCTTCCTAATTTTATCTGTAATTTCATGACCAACCGACGTTTCAAGGTACGAGTTGGTAATGTGTTGTCGGATGATTTCATCCAAGAGAACGGTGTACCACAGGGTTCTGTCCCCAGTGTTACTTTGTTCGCCATCGCAATAAATGGTATAATTTGAAGCGTTCCATCTTCAATCACTTCTTCCTTATTTGTCGACGACTTGGCTATATTCAGTGTGTCAGCGAGAAGTGCTACGGCCTATCGCCAAATCCAACTCGCAATTAGGAAACTAGAAGCATGGGAAGATGAAACTGGGTTCAGGTTTTCTACATCAAAATCAACGTGCATGCGTTTCTCTCGTCTGAGAGGCCTGCACCCTGACCCAGATATATATCTTCGTAGAGAACTCCTTCCATTCGCAGAATCGACCAAGTTCCTTGGGCCGACGTTTGACGTGAAGTTGAACTGGAAATCTCACATTTCGCAACTCAGACTCAAGTGCTTCAAATCTCTTAACCTTCTCCGTTATCTTAGTGGTACCAAATGGGGAGCGGATCGCACCACAATGCTGCGGCTTTACCGAGCATTAATACGTTCCAAATTGGATTAGGGTAGTGTTGTGTACGACTCGGCACGAGAGAGCTACGTGAAGCCACTCAATACAGTTCATAACACAGGCATCCGACTGGCCATAGGAGCACTCCGTACCGGTCGGGTGGAGAGCTTGTATTGTGAGGCTGGTGAGCCCTCGTTGAAGAGTCGGCGAGCATATCTCCTTTGCTCATACGCTTCAAAGTTATTTTGCTGTAAGCGTCATCCTAACTACCAATCAGTAATCAATCCTAGATTTCATGCTCTCTATGAATCGAAACCATTCGCCACCATACCAACTGGGATTCGTTTGAATCATATTTTGGTCGAGGAGTCATTTGTTTACCCTTAAGTCTATCCAATTCAATCTAGTGATACCGCTCCTTGGTAACCTCCACGTCCGGAGTGCTTGATGAACTAGTCATCAAGCACGAAGGCAACCACGAGTGCAGAAGAGTATAAGCAAAAATATCTAGAGCTCTGCACACACTACTCCGGACATGTAAAATACTACACGGACGGATCAAAACTGAACGGAAAAGTTGGCTGCGCATTCGTTTGCGAATCCGCCACTGTTAGTATCAGATTAGGTTCGATGAGTAGCGTATATACAGCCGAGTTGTTTGCAATTGTCACCTCTCTACAGCACATTCAACAACGATCTGAGAAGAGCTTCCTGATCTGTTCTGATTCTTTGAGTGTACTCCAAGCCTTGACTCAAATCTTTCCAACTCACCATCTAGTCCAGAAAGTACAGACACTCCTGACCGACCTTGCCTCGCAGGATGTCAGTGTAGTGTTCTGCTGGGTACCTGGACACGTGGGGATTGGTGGTAATGAGTCAGCGGACAGGGCTGCCAAAGAAGCGACGGAGAAAGAAGATATTGATAACCCGAGAGTGCCTTTCAATGATTTCAAGGCGTATTTCAAACTACTTTTCAAATCTCGTTTCCAAAAAGAATGGGACAGGGAGACCAACAACAAGCTGAAAGAAATAAAGCCTACTGTTAGTGCTTGGGAATCTTCAATCCGAGGTTCACGGAGGGAGGAAGTGGTTCTCACTCGTCTGCGAGTGGGACACACACTTTTAACCCATTCCTATCTTTTCACCCCCGAAAAAATCGTTCCCAGATGTGAAATTTGTAACGAGATTTCAACTGTTAGACACATATTGCTCGAGTGTCGGAAATATACCGCTCTGCGGAGTCAGATTCGTATGGAAGACACAATGTCAAAGATTTTAGGGAATAATTCAAAATCGATAGATACCATATTCAGCTTTCTAAGATTATCGAAGCTTTTGGATTTCATTTGACATGCACGTGGATCTGCGTTAGACGATGAAGTCGTCTTGTTACCAGTATCATTTTTCAAACTGCCCGAATCAGGACATTTCCATGTCCGTTCAAGATGACGTTGTTTGTGCAATCATCTTTCACCAATGTACTGCTTTTTGACATTTGATACTTATTCTTGATGCCGATCTCTCGGGATAGACATCAGGAGTATTTTAAATCAAACCATATTCCACCATATATCTATTATGGTTTGTCGTTCCTCCACTCCTATTTGAGGGGGAGTTTGAACTGAGAACAAGTATTAAAACGTTCTCATACTAGTCCCATGGGTGTGACCCTTTACAGCACACACATGTTCGGTTTTAACAAATTAGTGTATAACGTCTTTAGACACTTTAGACATAGTTCAGTCTTAGTATTAGTTTAATGTATTAAGGTGTTCTCATCTAAATTTCACTTCCACCTTTATATCACACTTTTCACTTTTTGTTGCAACTTATTTCGACAGGCGCTAAATGACCTCGCTGTCGATGCGCCTTAAAACTCTAATATTCATTCATTCCAACATATATCTATTATGGTTTGTCGTTCCTCCACTCCTATTTGATCGCGAGTTTGAACTGAGAACAAGCAATAAAACGTTCTCATACTAGTCCCATGGGTGTGACCCTTTACAGCACACACATGTTCGGTTTTAACAAATTAGTGTATAACGTCTTTAGTAATAGTTTAGTCTTAGTTCCACATATTGAGATGTTCACATCTAAATTTCACTCGCACCTTCATATAACACTACTTACCTTTTGGTTCATCATCTTATTTTGACAGGCGCCAAATGACCTCGCTGTCGATGCGCCTTGAAACCCCAATATTCATTCATTCAGCTATCTACGAGATGCTTTCCTCACCAAGCAACACGCCATTGGAGTATTCTTCGATCTGGAAAAGGCGTATGACACGACCTGGCAGTACAACATACTCAATACTTTGTCCAAGTGGGGTTTCAAAGGCCACCTCCCTATTTCCATCTCCAATTCCATGACCAGTCGCAGGTTTTATATTTGTATACAAAATATTTTATCCCGTAATTTTAACCAGGAAAATGGAATCCCACAAGGGTCAGTACTAAGCTGTACCTTGTTTGCGTTAGCCATCAACGAAATTACTGACTGCATTCGATCTCCAGTATCCTGCTCACTATTCGTTGATGATCTGGCATTGGTTTGCAAATCAACTAGGCTTGAAACTGCATCTAGACAGATCCAGATAACTATAAATAGGTTGGAGAAATGGGCAGAACGACCTGCGTTCATTTCCACCATCTAATGGGACTTCATCTAAGCCCTGATATCTTTCTGGGCAGTGAACCCCTTCAGTTCTCTGAAACTGTCAGATTCCTGGGCCTCACATTTGATAGGAAATTAAACTGGATTATGGCTGTGTTGCATATGATTCAGCAAGAGCCATTAAATACCGTCCACAATACAGGCATCAGACTAGCCATTGGAGCTCTCCGCACTAGTCGTGTTGAAAGCCTGTATTGTGAGGCTGGTGAACCGCCATTGCATATCAGACGCCAATATCTTACCTGCGCATATGCATTCAAACTCGCATCCATAAGGCTTCATCTCACATATCAACCAGTGTTCAATCCTCGATTCCATGCTCTCTATGGCACCAAACCCAACTCCACGCTACCCACTGGGATTCAGTTGAGCAATATTTTACAAGAGGAAACTTTCATTTTCCCACCAGTTTACCCTACTTGTCACCACTTCTCTCCACCCTGGTTAGTTGCTCGTCCTCGGTGCAACACGTGTCTAATAAGCCGCTGACCAGCTCTCAAGCTTACATCCAGCTTTGTTCACACTATCTGGGTTATGACCAATATCTCACCGATGGATCACAATGTTGGCTGTGCATTTGTATCTGGGACAACCACCACTTGCGGCTTCAGATTATGCCCCAAGTGTAGTGTGTTTACGGCCGAACTGTTCGCCATCATAGAAACTTTGAAGTACATCGGGAAACGTAAACAGAAACATGTCCTTATAGATTGAGACTCGTTGAGCTCCCTTCAAGCAATCTCAAATCTTACCTTGTCCAGGAAGTGCACCGCCCTTGCCTCGCAGGATGTTGGTCTGGTGTTCTGCTGGATACCTGGACATGTGGGAATCGAGGGGAACGAACGAGCTGATTCTGCTGCAAAAGACGCTACGCTTAAACCTCACATCGACCACCCTAGAGTTCCTTGTGACGACCTGAAATCACATTTTAAACTAGTATTCAAAACGAGGGGATCCACAGATTGAAAATAAGTTGAAGGAAATTAAACTAAATGTAGAACCTTGGGACTCTTCTGTCCAAGGTCCCCGACGGGAAGAACTTGTTTCAACTCGTTTGCGCTTTGGCCACTCTCTGCTCACACACTCGTACCTCTTCACGCCAGACAAAATACCTCCTAGGTGTGAAGCGTGCAACGTGATTCCAACCATTAAACATATTCTAACCGAATGCACTGAATACGCGCTCTTCAGACAACAACTGTCTATGGAAGAGTCTCCCGAAAATACTGGGAAACAATTTTAGGTCGGTAGACAAAACTTTTAAATTCCTTAGCTGTGCCAAGTTATTAGATCCATTTTAATTTTGTTGATATTATGTCATTTATTCTATTTTGTCCCGTTTTGTGTTATATGTGTGTGGCTTTATACACCATACTCATATATGCATGTTCTGTGAAAATAGCATCAAGTTTAGAAAGCAGAGATTAGATTTAGAATGATCTGTGATATTAGATTAGTTGCTCCATCTTCCGAGCTTTTAAACATCATGTGCTTTGCCATTTACACCTGCCACATATTCTTTACTTTGATGAATTTACTCGTCTATCACAGCTAGATACATACAACAGATGCATAATTATAGAATGTGTAGGTGCCAAATGACCTCGCTGTCGACGCGCCTCTAAACCCCAATATCCATTCAATAATGAACGTCTTGGTCACATTAGGGTGAGAATGAGTAGATTATGATGAAACTTTGACGTTGACAAGAACCCACGACTCATACGGGACTCAAACCGATGCCCAACGGTGGCTTCAGTTTCTATAAAGCAGTACATTAGATCATTTAGATGACTGAGTTGCGGTGGGTGGCGATGAATAACTAGGTACTCAATCATAATACTGATGATTCCATATGTGAGCATATCCTGTAGCGCTAACATGTGGTTGGACTCAAAACTATTGTACCTGCAATAGCATTGTAATCAATGTGTATCTTATTACAGAAGTATTGAAAACGATGCACTCACGCTGACCCCAACCACGAGTACGGATGAAGTGTCCAAAATAGATTCTATGTCCGGTCGAGTGTACGCTGATATGGGCCACATATATGCCGACAAAAATCACGAATGGGGATGTTGATTTTCTTTCCCAGACACCGAACTGGTCAGTGAGCGATCATATGGATTCCAGACCGATTGGATCTTCAAGTGCCGTATGTGTAAGAAGCTGCTCGGAAGACGAATCCAGATCTGGCTATATGTCTGTCTACAATGCCGCTGTGAATGGCATCGTGGCCTTGGGAGGTGGAACCCAACTTGCCACTGACAACTCTGCAATGGATGTTCATTGTATGGACAACAAGACAAACACTACGTGGCTAATGCTATCCACGAGGCCGCGTGGCTTGCCATGGGGGAAGCTGGCAAGTTGCCATACGCGAAGGCGATCCCTCTCTGCACGGTTGTCGGCGATGGCCAATGGTGCAAACCAAGTTATGAAACGAAATACGATTCACTATCAGGAGTGGTGAGATAATTCCAGGGCTGATTACAGTGGTCGATATATCATGGAAAAAAGAGATATGTAGGCCCATATTGAAAAGTTATTAAAACTGTGTTTGTTTTTTATGCATCGCTAGTTGGAGAGCGCACCAAGAGAGAACTCTACATTGGCATAAGAAACCGCTATTGTTGTATTTGCGCACGAGCCAAGACTCGCAAAGAAAGTGTTCCGGAACATATCTGCTACGTGAACTGGAATAAGACTGCGACCAGTATGGAAGCAGATATAATTGCAGAGGGATTTGTTCAGAGCTATCAAATGCATGGTCTGAAATATGACAAGCTGATTGGTAGGTCACTAGTATATAGCTTCATGATTCATATGAATGTGGGGGGTCCAAAATTATAGTGATTTGAGATTACGAACCAACGAACAGTTATAATGAACCAAGATTACATTCATAAATATTGCAAGAACTGTTTTACTTTAAGATACGTGATATTATTTCTAGGAGATGGTGATAGCAGCGTACATAGTAGGCTGAGAATATTCATGCCCTATGGTCCTGACTTGCCCGTAGAAAAGGTGGAGTGCAAAAGTCACGTCAAACGAAACTATTGCACAAAACTGTACGACGTCGCCAAACGCACCAAGAGTGGTTTTCCGGTTGAACTGAGAGCCACAGTCAAAGCCAATGTCCTGCGTCTACGAACCGCAGCAGCCACAGCTGTTCGTTACAGGAAGGAACAAGAAGGCCATAAACACACCCGAATATAGGAATTAAGAAAAGATTTGGTAAACGGACCTTACCATGTTTTTGGATACCACGATAGCTGCGGTGAGCGTGGCTACTCCTGCACTGGCGCAAAGTCAATTTCGTTCCTGATTACGTTAAATATGGCCTCATGCATGAAATTTACAATATCTTGGCCTGGTGCATAACACGCCACGCTTCCAGCCTGCTGTACGACGTAAACAACAATCCAGCAGCCACGTGAATAGGCACTTCGCCCTTCGTGGCTCTCATCAGACAAGGTGCGAGGCTGCCGTAATTCCATTCAATGAACCGGGAGATTACCTTCGGGCAGTGCATGAGGCAATGGAAGGAGAGAGTCCAGGTATTCCATCCACTAAATCACAATCAATCATATGAGCGTATGGACGCATGGATGAGAAATAAGTTTTATTAATTTTAATTCAGAAGTTTTTTTTCAATTTTGGTCATATTTCCAGTATGACAATCTATGATCCAATTGATAATAATCGTGGTTCAGACTCCAAGAAATTTGTCGAAAAGAGAACGAGAGAGGTCGAACTGTCCAGGAAGCGCCGTCTGGAGTTTCCCGATCTACGTCAGAAGAAACGCTAAAGTGATGCTGGCGTTGACGAAGATTATGGCTTGCTTGAGACGGACAGCACTGCTCTCACTCCAAAGAGTTCCAGGTGAAACAGGATACATTCTTACAGAACCTAATGAAAACTGCAGATGAACGCAAAGAGCTTGAGAGAGATACAGTTCTCCAGGCTAATAGCCTGTTCACACGAGGCATTGCAATGCTAGAGTTGGAAGGCTAGGGTTCCAATGCCAATGCTAATGCTATTCACACACAAGTCTTGCAATGCTGCATTGGAGTTTAAGCCACAGCTTGTATTCTGTACGTTTTGAGTAATGTCTTGAATACTTCGCAGGCTGTGGAATTGCAAACCAATAGGAGTCTGTTATTTTTGCGCCAAATATGTTGATAGTTGGTTCTGACATGACCTATAATATCGTTTGTTACTGTCAGGTTTTGTTTGTACTGGTTAGCTTGAAGAGATTTTTAGTTATTAGTATATTGATTATTAGTTATCATAAGTTATTATTGGATTGATTGTCACTTATTAGTATTATTATCATTATATTTATCAGTTATATAAGCCTAGGCCTAAACGATGAGTGAAAGTGACAGTGACGATGCTGTGGCAATTGCTGCTGCAGTGATCATTTTAAATAAAAAGAGAAGGATTTCAACACGAAAGATGTGGGTGAAAAAGTGGATACTGATGCATCAAGACAGAAGCCATTATGAGACACTATATCAAGAATGGAGATTGTCTGATGCCGAGATGTTTCGGCGATGTCTCCGTATGAGCACGGCTGCATTTGACAACCTGCTGGAAAAGGTCACGCCGCTTATTCAGCGTTCTGATACGAATATGAGACCGTGCATTGCAGCAGGGAAGCGACTTGCTATAACGCTTCGTCACCTTGCTACAGGTGAGAATACTTCCGAGTCAATGCTTTTTCTAGACTAGTAGCTCGTTCTACAAGCAGCACAAACGTTGAAATGAAACATTTTCATTAACCATTTTCTATTCTAGGAGAAAGCTACTTTTCACTCCATGTGAGTTTCGGGGTAGGCCATAGTACCGTTACGGAAATTGTACCAGAAGTCTGCGCTGCTATATGCACCGTATTAGCAGATAGTGTACGATGTCCAGCATCTGAAGATGAATGGAGGGTGAGTGTAAATCTTATTTCGTGAATAAAACAAGTATATTACAAAATAATTGTGGAGAATATTACTCACACTTTTCAATTATAAATACTTTTAGTGAATTTCATTAATTCTCTACTTTTCATTGAAGTCAAATGACAAAATTGGAACTGAATGTAAATAATATTGAAACATTAAATTAAGCCCACCACCTTGGACTCCAAGCAAAATATTATAAGTAATTCATTTCACAGGCTATAGCACAACACAATTATGAAAGATGGGACTATCCAAATTCAATTGGGTGCTTGGATGGTAAGCATGTGCTTATCGAACCACCTCCTCAGAGTGGCTCGGACTTCCATAATTATAAGGGGACATTTTCAATTGTCCTGATGTCGTTGGTTGATGGGGACTATCGATCAATTTACTCGGACGTGGGAACGAATGGTCGCGTCAGCGATGGTGGTGTTTGGGGGAAGAGCGAATTAAAAAAGAAAATTGATGGCAATTTAATGAAAATTCCACCCCCTGCAGCATTACCTTATGCTCCCGATGTGGTCCTACCGTATCACATTGTAGGTGATGATGCTTTTTCGTTATCGACTGGCCTCATGAAACCATACACAGCATTGGAGCTACGCACAAACTGTATGCCGCGAAGAATCTTCAATTGCAGGTCAGTAACAATTTGAATATGTTCTGTTCAAGGTAAGCTGGCTATTTTCTAAATGCAATTCATTTTTGGATCAATAGGTTGTCCAGATGCCGTAATCGTGTAGAAAACATTTTTGGAATCCTTGCCAACCGGTTCTAAATTTATCGAGCACCTCTCAGAGTGAATCCCGACAAAGCAACTACGATAGTTTTATCGACTGTGGCACTACACAATTGGCTGAGGACAAGTGCAATTTCCCGCGAGCTATACACTCCGCCTGACTACATTGATTGGGAGGATGTTGTAAGTGGGACAGTACGACCTGGTTAGTGGCGAGCCGAGCCTCAGCCTGGCGGGATAAGACCACTCGCTAACCAGGGAGGCAACAAGACTGCCAATGCCGCAAAAGAAATGCGTGAGAAACTATGTACCTATATGAACGGGGTAGGACAAAAAGACTGGCAGGAGAGGATGGTTCTATAGGCTCAACCACATTTGATGGTGGATTCTATAACATTCAAAAATTGAATTGAATATTTTTATTATTATATTTGACACATTTTGAAATAAAAAATAGAAATACCTTGGATCATCTAATTCTTATGGAAAGCTTCTTACAAGAAGCTTTTCTTACGAAGCAGGAAGTGATAGCTGTATTTTTCGACCTTGAGAAGGCATTCGATACCACCTGGCGCTTCAACATATTGAAAACCTTATCACAATGGGGTTTCAGAGGCCATCTTCCTAATTTTGTCTGTAATTTCATGACCAACCGACGTTTCAAGGTACGAGTTGGTAATGTGTTGTCGGATGATTTCATCCAAGAGAACGGTGTACCACAGGGTTCTGTCCTCAGTGTTACTTTGTTCGCCATCGCTATAAATGGTATTGTTCGAAGCGTTCCATCTTCTATCACTTGTTCCTTATTTGTTGACGACTTGGCTATATTCAGTAAGTCAGCGAGAAGTGCAACGGCCTCTCGCCAAATCCAACTTGCAATTAGGAAGCTGGAAGCATGGGAAGATGAAACTGGGTTCAGGTTTTCTACATCAAAATCAACGTGCATGCGTTTCTCTCGTCTGAGAGGCCTGCACCCTGACCCAGAAATATATCTTCGTAGAGAACTTCTCCCATTCGCAGTATCGACAAAGTTCCTAGGGCTGACGTTTGACGTGAAGTTGAACTGGAAATCTCATATTTCGCAACTCAGACTCAAGTGCTTCAAATCACTCAACCTTCTCCGTTATCTTAGTGGTACCAAATGGGGAGCGGATCGCACCACGATGCTGCGGCTTTACCGAGCACTCATACATTCCAAATTGGATTACGGTAGTGTTGTGTACGATTCGGCACGAGAGAGCTACGTGAAGCCACTCAATACAGTTCACAACACAGGCATCCGACTGGCCATAGGAGCACTCCGTACCAGTCGGGTGGAGAGCTTGTATTGTGAGGCTGGTGAGCCCTCGTTGAAGAGTCGACGTGCATATCTCCTTTGCTCATACGCTTCAAAGTTATTCAGCAGTGAGCATCATCCTACCTACCAATCAGTTATCAATCCTAGATTTCATGCTCTCTATGAATCGAAACCATTCGCCACCATACCAACTGGGATTCGTTTGAATCATATTTTGGCCGAAGAGTCATTTGTATACCCTCGAGTCTATCCAATTCAATTTAGTGATACCGCCCCTTGGTTGGCTCCACGTCCGGAGTGCTTGATGAACTTGTCATCAAGTACGAAGGCAAGCACGAGTGCAGAAAAGTATAAGCAAAAATACCTAGAGCTCTGCACACACTACCCCGGACATATTAGATACTACACGGACGGATCAAAACTGAACGGCAAAGTTGGCTGCGCATTCGTTAGCGAATCCTCCACTGTTAGTTTTAGATTAGGTTCGATGAGTAGCGTATATACAGCCGAGTTGTTTGCAATTGTCACCTCTCTACAGCACATTCAACAACGATCTGAGAAGAGCTTCCTGATCTGTTCTGATTCTTTGAGTGCACTCCAAGCCCTTACTCACATCTTTCCAACTCACCATCTGGTCCAGAAAGTGCAGACACTCCTGACCGCCCTTGCCTCGCAGGATGTCAGTGTAGTATTCTGCTGGGTACCTGGACACGTGGGGATTGGTGGTAATGAGTTAGCGGACAGGGCTGCCAAAGAAGCGACGAAGAAAGAAGATATTGATAACCCGAGAGTACCTTTCAATGATTTCAAGGCGTATTTCAAACTACTTTTTAAATCTCGTTTCCAAAAAGAGTGGGACAGGGAGACCAACAACAAGCTGAAAGAAATCAAGCCAACGGTTAGTGCTTGGGAATCTTCAATCCGAGGTTCACGGAGGGAGGAAGTGGTTCTCACTCGTCTGCGAGTGGGACACACACTTTTAACCCATTCCTATCTCTTCACTCCCGATAAAATCGTCCCCAGATGTGAGATTTGTAACGTGATTTTGACTGTTCGACACATATTACTCGAGAGTCAGAAATATACTGCTCTGAGGAGACAGCTTCGTATGGGAGACACAATGTCAAAGATTTTGGGGAATAATTCAAAATCGATAGATACCATATTCATCTTTCTAAGATTATCGAAGCTATTGGATCTCATTTGACATGCTCGTGGATCTGCGTCGTTGTTTGCGTGAGACGATGAAGTCGTCGTGTTACCAGTATCATTTTTCAAACTGCCCCAATTAGGACATATACATGTCTGATCAAGATGACGTTGTTTGTGCAATCATCTTCTTCCAGTATACTACTTTTTGACATTTGATACTTATTCTTGATGTCGATCTCTTGGGATAGACATCAGGAATATTTTAAACCTAACCATATTTCAACATATATTTATTATGGTTTGTCGTTCCTCCACTCTTATTTGAGTGCGAGTTTGAACTGAGAACAAGTAACAAAACGTTCTCATCCTAGTCCCATGGGTGTGACCCTTTACAGCACACACATGTTCGGTTTTAACAAATTAGTGTATAACGTCTTTAGACACTTTAGACATAGTTTAGTCTTAGTTTAATATATATTGAGGTGTTCTCATCTAAATTTCACTTCCACCTTTATATAACACTTCTCACCTTTTGTTGCAACTTATTTTGACAGGCGCTAAATGACCTCGCTGTCGATGCGCCTTAAAACCCTAATATTCATTCATTCAAATTAAGAAGTGATATGAAAAAGTGGATATAAATATGAAATATGCTACTGTGCCTACATGAATGTGAATAATATAAGAGAAATGAAAACTGAAATATGGTTTAATTGTTAATTGGATTGTCTGGATGGTATTTAATTAGAATCTGTTGAATCTCAAGTCTGGCCATAGCCGACGCGAATGAATTCATGTTCCTTAATGAAAAGGTGACTTGCTGCCCCATGGCTGAATTCTCATCGCTCTTTCTCTCCGCACTCCGCGTTAGTGCGGCCTTCGCGAGCCCCATCACATCCATGTCCTCGCCCAGGGATTTGGTTCGTCTGGTGGTCGACCCAGGAGATAACCCTGCCCTACTCGACGTGCGTGTGGGCGGAGCACTCGTCTTCTCCTGCTCGTCCTCATACACCATCAAATTCCCATCTTCGTCGAATTCGGGCTCTTCTGCTTCCTGGAAAATAAATCGAAATTCTTCTCACACTTACACAAAAAAGTCGTGTGTTGTTTTATTTACAATTTGTTTCGTTTAAATGAGGCCCAACAAAATGCTAGTACGTTATTCTTACCAAACTGCTCTGCGACGATAACGTCGACTTTGAGGTTCGTTCAGTAAAAGGGTCGGCCAGAAACAAGAGGCTCCTGTAGTGCCACCAAGACGACACAAACAATTCAGCCGTCTTCCTGGTCGTGGCCCTCTTGTGATTGTCCCTGAACGTGGACCGGAGGCTTATGAAGCGAGCGTGGATTTCATCAGCTGTCAAAGGAAAAATGATATAATTTTCCTTCGGACCATTGGGCTTATGTGCCAAATAGGCGAAAGTGATAGGCCTACCACGGCTGTTTGGTTAGGCCATTGACTTTATAATAACTACGCAATGATTAGGCTTAGTCCGCTTCACTAGCGTCATAATGTAGGCTAGGCCAGTTTCATATGAGGTTATGTGAGTTGTACGTTATGGCTAGGCCTAGGCACATTATGTGAAATACATGATTCTGCCGTCATGTTTGGTATTCATAGAAACAATAGGCTAGAACTAGACCTACAACTGGTGCCTTGGCTGAAATAATGAGGTTAGTTGATTGCATTGAATTTGTCTTCTAGCTTATAACTGATCTCTATGTGATGATAATATTGCCCAGTATTGTTGACTTACCATTAAAAAGACGGTCTAACAAGATGACGAGCTCGTCCATCACCTTACTCTTCTTTCCTATAACATGATTTTTGTGGCTCGATTGCCACAAAAAATCGTGAGTTTTATAGAACTCGATCAGCGTCACTTCCCGATCGTAGGTCCAATTCGGATCTTTTTTCGGTGGCATGGTAAAAAATACAAGAAGTGAGTGTAGAACGTAATATAATTGGGTCGACGGGTAGTTTACAGCAAAGAGATATATAACGGGGTTTACAGGTTATGTTCTTGACTTCTTGAAATTGACTCTAGATTTTCCGCGCTGTCATCGATAATCGATTCTCGTAGTCGATCGACTCTGAAATACTGATCTCCTATTGGTCAACGTTCCAAAGCTTGGCAGTCCAATGCTAGGTTTTAGAACCAATCTCTAAAAGTGTTTAGCCCGCCAATGTCGATGTTTTGTTAATTCACACGGAAGCATTGGAAGGTCAACATTCCAACTCTAGCATTGCAATGCCTCGTGTGAACAGGCTATTAACCTTTCCTGGAAAGCCAGCGCTAACATAAGTGAACCTGAAACAAGTATTGCAAATTTAGTGCCACTGTATCATTCAAGGTAAGCCTAACCCAAGGCTTCTGAAGCATACGTTGACAGGTCGTACGCAGTCATAAAAATACATTACCCATGTTTGTAATCGACAGTTGCCATTAGAATAGTTGAGTGCCACCCTTTGTAGTTATAATAATCTGCGCCCTCGGAAACTGGAGTTAGAATAGGAATATGGGGTTCATCCATCGAGGCCAACGCTCCATGAACATCCTAGCCGTGTGGGATTGTTCTTCTGTAGTTGGGAATTTGATCGTTGTTCTGTAATACACTTTAATGAGCGCATTACAAAAGTCTTCCTCTATTAGGCAACATCGAGCGTAGTCGACACTACAGAGGAATCAGAACCTGATTCAAGATGGAGCAAGCTGATTGCTATTCTCTTGGCAACTGGCATTGCTTGTCTCATGTGAGTGTCTTCTTCCCAAGAAGTGGAGATACACAAAGATGCACAAAGTGTCAAGAGGATTGTCGCTGCATGCGAAAAAAGGATTGGAATTTGATATCTGGCCAATTTGGAACATCCAATTCCCTAAACTTTAGATTATCCAAATAGCGCCAACGTCGTTCTATTCTTTTCTGTGCACACCGTTCTGGTAAGCCGATAACGATTCTGCGCTTGTTGGAATTTCACACGTTTGTAATGTGATTTAGAGAACTTTTCCGTTTCGACAGTATAGACGAGCGGGTCGCCGGCCACCCTCCGGATTAGTTCGGGAGGGTTCGGCTTCGTTCGAGAGGATAGTTTGGTGGTAATTTTCACTGCTAGAGTGCACCCGACACCAGTTCTCGATATATTGTTACAACTTGGCTTTCGTGGGGATGTACACCAAGTTGTGGGATAGGGTTCGGGACCAGACTGGGTCTCCCTTCTCAAAGAACTAAATGACATAGTTAATAAGAGAAGACTATTCAATGTATGTAACTGATTTTGTTGAAAATTTTGTTTTTGTTGATTTTGTGATTGGTTGAAAGTTGACGTCGGCCAAAGTTTTGACGGACGTCACGTGAAAAAATCGTTATGGGAATGGAGCTTTACACAGATTCTCCAGATCAAAATGATAATCATGCATCTGTGTTTCTCATGAACAATAGTAATCAGGACAAGGTTGTGAAAAAGAATGACACTGTCGGCAGAATGTTGATCAACCAGAACCAAGATGCATTGAGGGTTGCGTTTGTTTGCGGCCGGGAGATGGTGCTTTCACTTATCTTAAAAACACGTACCATTCCGTGAGGACAATTTCTGTAATATGGTTCGCTGCTCTATCTGGTGGTGTTTTGTAGATTTGTAGAAACAATTGATTTGATGCCTTCTATATACCTCAAATATTGACATCTTAGATGCAGTGCATGTTGGCATCCAAGATGTGGTGAAAATAAACAAATACTCTAAGCTTATAAAAAAGGATATTTACTGATAATGCAATTGAATAAAATATAGATACTTATTTGTTTGGGGCATGCGGACTTCTCACACGATTTCGACTACATATATAAATCGTCCAGATGTAAGTTACTAGTAATTTAACTTTGCGTTACTATATCAATTACTTCACAGATTGAATGATATACAATTATTTAACCTCGCTATCTCAGTTTTACTTCTTACGAGACTGTTTCAGACAACTGAGCAAAAGTGAACGTCATTACACGTGTATTTGTAAACAAAGTTGAAGTTCCTATTATCACTACTACGTACGCACGGTCAATAGTTCTTTCACGCGGACGGTGAATTGGTACATATTTTTAACATGGGAGGGATAGGAAGTGAGGACACCATCTCCAACGGGCAAACAAACGCAACCCTCAATGCATCTTTACCAGAACCAACCATTCCAGACGACCATAGTTAAACCACCGATCGAGTACAAGGACCTGCAGATCAATCCGGGAGTTTCAACAACCGATGCTGATCAGCTGAAAACATTATACAATGACTTCTGCGATTGCTTTGCACTGTCTCTCGCTGAACGTGGTTGCACGACTCTAGCGACTATGGAAATAACTGAAGAACCTGGTAGTGGCGCGGATCAGCATGGAAAGATGGTCCATGGTTCTCATCTGTGAACAGAAGATATATCACTTGTTTCAATATTTGTACAATTTTTTTTTTTTTTTGATCAACATTGAAAACTTGACACAAAGCCTTTGTTTCCCAATGAAGGCAGGGATGAAAGGTCAAGGTCATGAAAGATCAAACCCCAAAGAGAAAGTTGAGATGAAAATATGAAATATGTGGGAAAAATATATGTGTACCCATAAGGAATTTGTTTTAGAAATTGATTGGAGGTTGTTTTCCGTATTACAATAACGCAGTAGATTAAGGGTGGATTGCAGAGACGGAGTTTAAACCATGGCCTACCTTGGACGCCGTCTAAGTAAGAAATAGTATCGCAGCTGCAATGCAATATCTTACTTGGACGGCCCGTGACTAAGGTAGGCTGGGGCTCAAACTCCGTCTCTGCAATCCACCCATAAGATATACTGTAGTTATGGTTGATATAGTTATATAGTTTGTATATCATATATTATATAGTTGATTCCTTTGGGAAATGTTTCGTCAGAGCTACATGGCCAGAGCTACAGAGCTAATTCAGGCGTCCTTCAAATATTGCTGTTCTGAACTTGTTATTCTCAAATCATTGTATTTATTATGTATTCGTAATTTCATGTGCAGTTTTCTTTACACCGCATTTGTTACAATGATAATATTGGTTCCCCACGAGGTGGTATTTTTTAGTGATACATAATATTCATTTTGCATTTCCTTTGCTTGTTGGGATATTGTATGGAAATTGTCATGGAAAAATATTTGGGAATAAACGAAAAATAAAATGAATTCTATCACACCCATTAATGGAAAATGAGGATCCCTGATTGACGATTGCCATATAATTGTTGGAATGGTGCAATGTTTTTGAGTTACTTACCGGAATACTCGTATGTAGCTGCAATTCACATTGCAGGATGCACAACGGACTGGGCGTATCGTCCTGAGCCTATGGGCACAGGCAGAACAAAACTGCATGTGGCCACAGGGAATTGCCACATGATCAATTGGGGACTCCTCGTCCAAACACACAATGCATCTCTGCGGTTCTAAGACAAGACGAAACGAGACATTACAATTATTGTGCAACTCATACAAATTCAAACAAATTATCGAGTCAACAGATTTATCTGATATGGATCATCAATGAATTACTAACCGTCAACGACAAGCTCTGGTAGATCTTCCTGCGGATTTTCTTGTTCTGCGGACAAGATGAGACCAGACATTACAATCATTGTGCAACTCATACAGATTCAAATGATTCAAATATCCAACTCGAACTTCATTCATGAGTTGATTTAACTTTAAACGACTCGAATAATAATATACCGGTAGTTTAACAAATGGTTCATCTGTCAAGAAAACATACGTTGATTGATGGCGACTTCCTCTTCAGCCTCATCGTCATCAGGAACGATCAAGTTCCATGCTTCCGCATCGTCAACGTCATCATCATCGTTAACATCTCCATCGTCATGGTCTCCATGGTCTGGTTCACGTCCCTGTTGAGGGTTGGCGCGTGGGAAGTTCTGCTCCTCCAGATTTTGAGCTACGTGGCTCAACTCACTCAGGAACTCGATCACATTGAGCAAACCTCCCATCAATCTTTCGGTGGCTCGATTGATCCGGTTATCTTGATGGATATAAGCTGCCCTCCTTGCAGGCAATATCTCTGTCCCATTCTCTATTCTGACCCAGAGTAACTCGTAGGTAGACTCGAGGTGGGCAAGATTTTCTAAGGAATAAAAATTGGTGGGAATCAAAATATCGTATTTAAAAAAAATCTATTGGACTATTTAGTTACTATAACTATATCTTTGACAAGTATTTGAATTAGGTTCACGACTGGATACTGAATATTAATTCCGGTTCCGGTCTGTATGGAATGCACAGAAATATGAGTCAAAAGGTTATTTCATTGGGAATCAAACCCCTTCCTGCTGAGTTACTTCTGATGCTGTAGTGAATTGAGAAGAATCCATTATCAAACCAAGAAATGAGTCATGGAGTGCAATATTGTGGATGTAAGGAAGGGTCGGGAATTGTGGTGCTGACTGATTATTTTGACTCACCGGTGAAGGTCCATATTTGCGGGTGAACAGTGTTGAAGTAGGCCCTCATTGAATTATGGAATCCCTCAATGTGATTATTTGTGCGCAGTGCTTGTCGGTAGACCGACACGATCCTGACACCAACTCTCAGGAACCACTGTCTCCGTGTGTACAATATAAGTTCATCCATAGCCTCCGCCAGAGCGAATTGCCCCAGGAACCGCACAATCTCATTTAATCCGTTGTCCATGAGATTATGCGGCAACAAGGGCAATGCGGCAAGCATTCGGAGTGCTTTCCGGGCATTCTCATTTTCCCTGAACAGCCTTGTGTAGCCCAAGACTCGGGCTTTCTTGAACAGAGCCTGAAATTAGATTGAAATGGTCAAAATAGTTTCAAAATACAATTGGTTTGAATACAGAGTGAAACTGTTGAATATCTGCAACGCTCATCCACGTACCTGTATGTAGTGGAACCAGCAGCCTGTAAGTGGAGACTGAGGGAACGCCTCTCTTACTGCTCTCAAGAGGGCCGGCTCATAGTCCGTAACTATTTTGGAAGGAACCATTCCAGGGGCAGCCAGCTTTGTCCGTATGTAGTCGAAAAGTTGACTATAGGCAGCCCTGGTTCTTGTAGTCATGAGTGCAAAAACCACAGGTATTGCCTGTCAATAAATAAATAAAACTTGATTTAGGTTTTCTAGTTTTTTGGGGGTTAACCCAACGAAATCACCAACTGTTTAGCGGAAGGGCAATCCGCAAAATGAGACCAAATTATAACATCAAGTATCGGCCATAAAAACATTCACCATCACACACGCACATACATATATATATATATATATATATATATATATATATATATATATATATATATATATATATATATATATATATGTATATATATATATATATGTATATATATATTTATATATATATATATATATATATATATATATATATATATATATATATATATATATATATATATATATATATATATATATGATGGATATTATTATCACTGAAAATTACCACCTCGTCGTTCCCCGACGAGGTGGTAATTTTCAGTGATAATAACATCCATCATATATATATATATATATATATATATATATATATATATATATATATATATATATATATATATATATATATATATGTATATATATATTTATATATATATATATATATATATATATATATATGATGGATATTATTATCACTGAAAATTACCACCTCGTCGGGGAACGACGAGGTGGTAATTTTCAGTGATAATAACATCCATCATATCAGCACCACGTGCTGTACGTTTCAACAGAAAGTCTACTCCTCTATATTGGGTTTTACCGACGCACTGTAATGATGACTAAGATCTATTGGCGTCGGATGAATGATTAATGAGATGATGGGATGATAAGATGAAGGTTTTTTATGGGTAATGGGAAGGATAGTGGGAAGGAAGCGGTCGTGGCCTATATTGTGGGAACCATCCCGGCATTAGCCTAGACTACAGAGGGAAACCACGAAAAACCCCTGTAAAGATGGACGGTGGCGGGGATCGAACCGGGTCCGATATGTCCCTTCACCTCCCGGGTCACGAAGCAAGTGCGCTAACCACTCAGCTACTGTGCCCATGTACATGTACATGTGTGTGTGTACATGTGTCATGTACTCATATATATATATATATATATATATATATTTATATATATATATATATATATATATATATATATATATATATATATATATATATGTATATATGTATATATATATATATATATATATATATATATATATATATATATATATATATGTATATATATATATATATATATATATATATATATATATATATATATATATTTATATATATATATATATATATATATATATATATATATATATATATATATAGTATTGTATTGTATTGTATTGTATTGTATTTTATTGGTTGTTGTAGTACATTTTTCAATGTGTGACAGCCATGACAGTGTGAAGGCTGTGACAGCCAGGGTTGAAATAGGACTATGAATATTGTCTCATATTTTAATTACTTATTACCTAATACACGTACCTGATGCTGTTCCGGGTTGTACTATTCTTATCAGTGTTAATTTCTGCACGCATTGTGATAAAAGGATCCATTTTTCGTTCACCGTAAGTTTTATAATATGAACTATTTTAATATTGAATTTTTCGATTTTACATAATGGTAGAATAAAAGTTCCAGGCACGGCCTTCTCAATTAGTGACATACATTTTCTTTAATCAAAGCCTCCTGTATATTTTACTCGATGTAAAAACCAAGACTATTAAATGGCAGGTTCAATACATAATGATGTGTTTGAATCAGTTTTGAAGAAGATTACGTTCAGTAAGGAATATGATGTGCATCTCGAGCTGATGAAACTAGGAGTGAAGAAAAGAAGAGTAGGTTCGCTGCGAGAACACCTGGACACACTGTTTGATACGCTCAATAAAAAGAAAATCAACATTCCCCATTTTTTTGTGAACTGGCTCCAAACAGAGAAAGAGGATGTGACTGATACAGAAAATATTGTTCGGATTGATTTAGTCAATCAAACGGCCGGAACTTCCCGGACTGTTACTCAAGGCAGTGTATATTCGTTTGAGAATAACAATGATTCCACAAACTCCCAATTACCAGGCGAATCGTCTATAGCGGAGAGGACGGCAAAATGCCCTCATTGTGGTGGTTTGTATATGCCTAGAGGATTGAATAATCACATATCTCGTGCTCATCCAGAGATCGCTCGAACTCGCATCACGGGTAAATATACTGCATCCGCAGTTATCAGAGATGACAATATTCAAGCAGCGGCAACAGACACTCAAAAGCCCAGCAGTGTTGATGTCATGAGAGAATGGGAGGATGCCTTAACCGAATACCTTGACTTATCCGATCCTAGCTCTGATGATTTGGATACAATAACTAATAAGCTTCTATTATTTTTATCGGAAGCAATCGTTCAAGTGAAGGGTCCTCAGCATCCTGCCATTAAACACTTCAAAGCTAGACAACAGAAGAAGCATGAGAACACGAATCTATCATATGCCATGACAAAAAACCCAAAGAGAAAATCCAAACGGGATAAAGAGAAGAAGAGACAGCAGTACAACTATGACATGGCACAGTTCAATTACTACAACCAGCGAAAGAAAGTTGTTCGTCAAATAATGAATACTAATAAATCTGTGAAATGTCTCATTCCCATGAATGACCTTGAGAACCATTTTCGAAATACTTTCGAAGTTGAAAACGATTCATCTCGAGAATCATATCTCAGTGCACATGATGATCCTCTGGCTTTCAGCCCTGATATAACGGCGAAGGAAGCAATTGCAGCTATTCAAGGAATGGCAATTGACTCTTCTCCCGGTCCTGATGGGATTTACGTGAGAGTACTTCGTGAACTCAAATGCGGTGTGACAATGAGCCTTCTAGCGAGCGCAATACTAAAGAAGAATTACGTTCCAAAGAAGCTCCGCCTTGGTAGAACAATACTAATACATAAGGGAGGTGATCCTAAAGATGTTAAGACCTGGAGACCGATTACCATATTTTCAGTTGTTCGGCGAGTCATTGAACGAATATTCGATAAAAGACTTCGTTACTACGTCCAGTTGTCAACTCACCAACGAGGATTCGTGTCAAGTCCGGGAACGCATATAAACGCATCACTGTTGAACAGCTGCTTGAAGAATGCCAAGGAGTTGAGGAAAAGTTGTTGCGTCACATTTCTCGATGTGAGCAAAGCGTTTGACAACGTAGGGCATAGTCACATTCGACAAACTCTAAAAAGTCTTCCAATTCCACAACAGCTCCAAAACATCATATGCTCCCTGACGTCGGACAACATAATTCAAATTGAGTCGAATCGAAATAAATCGAAACCAATTTCGATAAAAAGAGGCGTTCCCCAAGGTGCTCCACTATCTCCTACCATCTTCAACTTATCCATAGATCATATCATCAAAGAGCTTACCGAAAAAGAAATTTCAGATCATCATGGTTATAATGTCGTTGAATCATTAGACAATATATCAGCAATGGCTTTTGCTGACGACATAGTTTTAGTAGCCAGAAATTCAATGTCGTCAGCAGATTTGACTTCAATAGCTGAAAATGGATTGAGAGAGATAGGTTTGGTCATAAACAATTCCAAAAGTCACGCAATCAACATCGTAAATGGTGCGTTGTCAGATATCCCAGTGACAACCACGGAAGGATTGATAATTAAGTCAATCGGTAACAATGACCGAATAAAGTATTTGTGAATAGATTTTAGTTCAGAAATTGTATTAAACAAGGAGAAAATAATACGAAATCTACAGGACGATCTTGAAAAGATCACTTCTTCTGACCTACTCCGACCTGACCAGAAAATCAATATTTTAAATCAATTCACCTGGCCAACACTGATTTACCCGCTCCAATGCGCCCCTTTGTATCGTTTAACCAAGTCTTTCTTAGACGATATCGATAGACTTGTCCGAAGTGCAGTGAAACAAATATTGGGGTTACCAACTGACACTCCGAATAGCTTCATCTATGCCCCTAGTAAATTCAGAGGACTGGGAATAATGAAGGCAACATGGGAAGCATTCATACAAAATTATAATATCTGTCGTAAGCTATTGAGCGTTGACGATCAATTACTACAGGCAACAAGAGATTTTAAAGGAGAAATGTTGCACTGTATCAATCAACTCGACCTATCACCAACACTCACATTCCTACATTCCCCAACAATCCCTGAAATGGTTGATGCTGGAACATCACAAACATCAAATAATGATCTCATCAACGTTGCGACAGAGAAGAAAACTCCGACTGGCCGTGAATTGAGAAGCGCGCTGAGACAACGCTCGTTTGAAGACTGGGCGAAACTTCCTCAGAAAGGCAAAGTAGTCGAAGCTTTCTGCGATACCCCACAATCAAACTCGTGGGTTTATTCAAAGCAACAGCTTTCATCATCAGAATGGACAACTTCCATAAAAATGTCTTGCAATGTCGCAGCAGTTCGAGCCGTTCCCGGACGATCACTCGAGGGCAACCGTTGCCGCCATCCAGGCTGCAACGAGATCGAAACAATTGCCCATGTCCTCGGGTCGTGCCGGAAAGGTGAACTGCTGCGGAATAACCGCCATCACACCATCAGAACAATGATCGCTGACCTATTTAGAATGAATAAATGGGAGGTGCACGAGGAGGTGCATTGTCACTCTGCCTCAGGTTCGAACCGTAGAGTGGACATTGTCGCAATACGGGGAGACAGAGAAAAAGTTCTAGTTCTCGACCCCACTATTAGGTTTGAAAAGGGAGTGGGGCACGCGTAAGAAGTAGATGCGGAGAAGAAGGAGATATATCGTCCCTGTATTCCTCACCTCGCGGAACGTTATGGAATTCCTGAGGAATACTGGGACGTTGTAGGACTCCTTCTTGGAGCAAGGGCAGCTATTCCCACATTTTTTATTACTTTTTTCAAATCATTTAATATACCGGTATCAAAATCATTAATTCAAGAAATAGTTTCCACAATATTACGAAAATCATCACATATTCTCCACAATCATCTCTTCAGCGTATCTCAATCTACTTGAATTCTAATATTTTTTTTTTGTATAATAATCAAGTTTTTGATCTTATCACTATATTTGTATAACTCATTTTCACTTTCGGCAATTATAATTCCAAATTCGTAGTAAGCTGGACCTTCATGGTCAGTCATCAAGAAGATGAACAGCCGTCAATAAAAATGATTTTCTCTCATTGTCATCAGATAATATTACTAATAGCAGAGTAGTATAGTAAAAAGCAAGGAACTTAAACTTAAATAAGAACTAACATGTTGACACATGAAAATATATACAACGTTTTGTCAGTAGTCGTGAAGCAGTTTTAAAAATAATTTATTCATGGGAAATTTTAGTAAGCTTGATTGAACAAGTGTATTCTCCAGTAGAAATTGAAATTTTTAATACAACTCTTTATCCGAAAAAGTAGTGCCCATAAAATCCACCAGCAAACAGAAAGGTTGATATGCATTTTCATTATTCTTACAGCTGTACTGACAGAGAAATAATATATGACCCCCCCCCCCCCCTCCTCAAAAACATAGTACGATGTGGAATTAGGCTCGAAATTCATGTAGCTGAACGTTTTTTCAGAACAACAACACTGATATTTGCAATCTTATAAATGTATAGCTTGAAAACAGAACTAATCTAGGAAGACATATGAAATCAGAAATATATTCTTCCTTTTCCACTGGTTGAATGAATTCTTTCTTATACGGCATCATAGCATGGGGAAATGCCTCACATTCTCACATCAATAAATTTATATCAGTACAGTCCAGAATTATAAGAAGCATCACACCAATCAGTTTTCTATTTGGAATCAAACGAAACTAAAATGTACCTTCCAATCGAATATGTATTCACTTATAAATTCGTTTTGAAATTTCATTTCGATAATCACAACAAAATTGTCAAAAATACAAAAAAACACTAGATTACATGTCGAAGATGAATGCGAAATTTCTAAATTTAATAACACAAATGGACAGAGAAGATTAGAATATGCTCTACCAGCTATTTTTAATGAACCACCTACGGCTTGAAAACAATTAATTGATATGGAATGGTGAAACGAGAGGTTAAGAAATGGTACAAATTGATAATATTTTATAATGATTGTTTGTCTGTTTGTTTCCACTTTATATCGTTTTTTTAATGTATTCATCTATATGTTTAACATCACTTACAACATCACTTACAAACCGAGAATAATATTTTTCACACGAACCCTGCACTTGATTATTATGATCTGTTCTTGAACTGTTCTTTTCACCATTAATGATACATTTTCTAATATTTTACTTCATATAATTTGTATGTCTCTCATGTACTGTACATATACTTTGTAATTTGTGTACACCCACAGACAAGCCTCTTTCAGGCTTTGTGGTTATTTTATGAGCGTAAGACACTATGGGCCTATAACATTGTAAGAAACTATTCAAATGGATAAAACAAAATAAAAATGAAATAAAATAGTGGTTGAGTCAAATTTCCGACGGGTGCTTTCCACTGAGCACCCACGGGGCCACGAAGTCGGCGCCCCTGGATGCGTTACTTTTGAAAGATATAGACCTATATATACGCTTTCAGAAGTAGGCTTATAATTATTTAGTCCTTCACTTAGGGTGACATTCGTTCTCACAGAAAGGAACTATTATGGACAATAATTATTAAGTAGGCCTATATACAATTTTTGAATTCATTGTCAGACACAGGCCCCATGACGCTTAGAATGTGGGCGTCGCCTTCTTTTCGATGTTGCAGATCACAACAGTCACATATCTCACAAAATATGCATCAGAATGATCCGATTTTGGTTGCAAACGACGTAAAAACGTATTACTCATTCATAATATATTTATTATATATAACATATCGATGGTTAAGAACCATTACCCCGTATCTTCCATTCTCACAATTGTTCAGGGGAGTGTTTAAACTGATTTATTTCTGAAGTAAAAGTTCATAAATTACCAAATTGTGATTTTTAGTATAAAAATCGATCACCTATCGAATGAAATCGCAAATTTCATGGTTATTTCTCATTTTGGTATAATTATGGAAGATACGTGTTAATGGTCCGTGATACTGGAATAGATACAAGGTATTGCCACAATTATATTCGTTCATTATAGGTATTCAAGACACTTTAATCATTAAATTATGATGTTTTCAACGTGTCAAATGATAATCAATATGTATAGGCCTACTTTTAATTCACAGGACATTTTCGAAATTCAACATGCGTAACAATAATAGTAATAAAAATGATTGTAATATTATTAGTAATGGGAATACCAATTTCACACGCTTATTATTGTCCAAGTTTTACGGTAATCATTGGAGTAATGCAGCAGATTAGGCTTTTGGTAGGTCGTCGTAAAAGCTATGCGTCCAGGCAGGCAAAACACTTTTTAGCTGTTGCAAGTGTTCCCATTTCCTAGCAGGAATGGGAAGCTGTTCGGTGTACAGTGGTTTAAACACGACGTTATCCGGAACTGTCTTTGGTCTACGTGGAAGATCAGCCCATTGACCATCGAAGTCCAGCTTGACGTGAATGCGACCGTCTGGACTGTACCGTATGGCTCGTAGGTCTGTTACCGTTGGGTCATTCACCACTTTACCAGGTCGAATCGAGTCGTAACGCATTGTTTCTTTCGAGGAATAATCCTTGAAGAAATCGAACTTTAAATACTTAGTTTTGTATGGTCCGTATTTTTCGCTCGGGAGTCGAGCCTCATCGCTAACTGATACGTAGTCAGTGGGCAAGTAAATATTCCTGTTTTTCAGCCTGGACTCAATTGTTGCATGTACAGAGTCGCACTCCATTTGAGTGTGCCCTTTCTCCAGGTACTTTTGTGTGATAACTACATTGTTTCGCACAGAAAAGTGTAACAAGGCATTTGCCAGGATTGCATTGCGATTCTGGTATGTGCAACCATCGCTAAAAATGATGATTGGCAGTAGACTGTTTTCATGGTATTCTGTCAGGTAATCTATCACGCAACTTGCAAATGAGCTAGCAACAAGCTCGCTCTCACCTTCATGCCACATAAAGTTGGTAACATGCTTCGAGTTAAGATTGAACACCGTGAAATTATGGACACATAATTTTGTTTTATAATATAATGCACTCGCAGGCAAACAAGGTGACAGCTTAACAGCTTGCAGGTCAACTGTGAACACAAAGCATTCACTGTTGGCTGCCTTCATTTTATCCGCTGATTTTTCATCCCTTGCTCTGTTTTTTTTCTTCTGGTGCAACTCCCACTCTGCATCATTAAGATTTCCAACATCATGCTGGCAACAGATGTCACAGAGATCTTTCTTTGGTGCAAACAGCTCAATGTTCTTGTCCACCATTATGTCATAAAATGTATAACTTGACAAGCATTGCACATTAGCCTCCTCACACACTCGTTTGTACTCCTTGAATATTGCCGTCTTGCTCTTGAACATGTCGGGCTCCAAGTAGAGCTTCATCGTGTCCTTTCGGCAGTAGTGGGATGGTACTTTGGCCAAGGAGTCGAAAAATTCTCCAGCAAACCTCCGTTTGGCTCCAGTATCTAAATTTGGTCTCAATCCTGCCCTCGACTCGTTCACTGCTTCGGACGATGCAACAAGTCCATGCGTTCCCGAAGCCCAATTGTGAACCGCCCATTCTCCCAAACATAAGGTATTCATGAACATGGTTTTACACACTACTTTTTTTTCATTGCCTAAATGGAGCGAATAGCTGTATGATCCTTGACGACGGGATTGCTTATCCTCATTTACTGGGACAGTTCTTTTCATTGTCGCACTCTTATCGACGTGAGAGCAAACGTAAATTTTGCGTTGGTCCCAGGTAAGATCTTGCCAAAATTTATTGAAGATTTCGTTTCGAATCTCCTCCGAAAACTCACTACAAAATCTCAATTTGGATTTTTGGCAGGCTCTACTAGAGCACGTCGGCTTCATCGTACGTGCCTCTCGTTGTGTGTCATGTTTCAATTTTTGCCCAGCTGGCTTGGAAAAACCAAGAAAAGCCTGACCTGCCATTCTCAGTTTTTTATTCTTCTGTTTTTTCCATTCTTTTGGCTCACCTCTCTTCTTGCTCCTACGAACTCTTGTGTTTTGAATGTTTGCATCTTCGTTATCAGTGATTTGCACCTGTAGGCCTAGTGTGTGTTCTGCAGTCTCATTAGGCCCACCTGATTCAGATTCGCTGTCGTGCAAGTCTTGAAGATGAACAGTTGGATCATGAGGATCATCACAGTCACTATCTTCAGACTCAATAACGTTTCTTCGACTTGAAGACGGCCTACATTCGTCATCTGGAAATGTTATGCGTCAATTAAAAATACTATTTGAATCACAAGGAAATCACTCGATTTTAATTTTGACTTGCATCTGTTTTACCTGTGTTTGTGACTGTAACGCTCGGACGAGAGAGTTCATTGATGACATCCTGCATGTCAACACCATGTGGAACAAGAATAAGAGGTGCATCAGCAATGTCACATTGCTCAGAGCGAGTCTGCACTGGTGGCTCGAGCTCTTCCTTCTTTGTCTTAGAGACGTCTGCAATTGATTTTCACTTCATTTACTTCAGGCATTTATATGTTCACATTGTGAACACTAGAATACAGCGTGGGCTCATCCGAGGCCTAGCCTGGTTGCTTGGATTTTAAAACTCAAGTTTCAGTTTCACGAAATAGAACAAATAACAACTTCAACTCACCTCTTGTCTTTGTTTTTGGGACGCCAACTAAACTCATTATCTCTTCATCAGAATAAAGGTCTTCCACATCTGTATTAGAGTCCATTATTAAAGATCAATTGAGGAGTGAAACAAGTCAGACCGGCCACAATTCACACAATGCAACAGTTGAACACAGCTGTGTACCACTGCCTGCTTGTTTGTGGAAGATACGAGGTAATGCCCTAATGAAGTTCGACGAACAGATACAAGGTGGCGCTACTTGGCTTATATCATTTGATTTTGCAATGAAAATCATACAAGGTATTGCCTCAAAAATTAGCGAAAAAATTACCAATATTTTGATACCAAGAAGTCATTTTGACAGAAAATGGAAGATACGAGGTAATGGTTCTTATCCATCGATATGTAATATGTATATATTATACTATATATATATATATATATATATATATATATATATATATATATATATATATATATATATATATATATATATATATATATATATATATATATATAGGATATTATTATCACTGAAAAATACCACCTTGTCGGGGAATCGAACCCCGGACATTTCGCTTGATACGCAACTGCTCTTAACCAACTGAGGTTGTTCGTGCTGGTGCTGTACATTTCAACAGAAAGTCAGGTACTCATATATATATATATATATATATATATATATATATATATATATATATATATATATATATATATAAATATATATATATATATATATATATATATATGTATGTATGTATGTATGTATGTATGTATGTATATATATATATATATATATATATATATATATATATATATATATATATATATATATATATATATATATAAATATATATATATATATATATATATATATATATATATATATATATGTATGTATGTATGTATGTATGTATGTATGTATGTATATATATATATATATATATATATATATATATATATATATATATATATATATATATATATATATATATGTATGTATGTATGTATGTATGTATATATATATATATATATATATATATATATATATATATATATATATATGTATGTATATATATATATATATATATATATATATATATATATATACATATATATATATATATATATATATATATATATATATATATACATATATATATATATATATATATATATATATATATATATATATATATATATATATATATATATATATATACATATGAATGAATGAATATTAGGTTTTTAAGGCGCATCGACAGCGAGGTCATTTAGCGCCTGATATACATATATATATATATATATATATATATATATATATATATATATATATATATATATATATATATATATATATATATATACTCATTCATTATATCAACTTGCATCACGTTACAGACTGTTATGACCAATCTTTTGGTGAATCAATTTTCGTGATCAACATTATTGAATAGGAACACTTCAATTTTAAATAGTACCGCGGTATCCTAGCTGCAGTACGGTCCGCCCACTCACTGTAAACTCTCCGCGCTGATTGGATCCCAGCCGTGGCGTGGTTCCACGCGCGCTGGGATGATGCTTTTTCAAATGAACGGGAGTAGTTCGTACAATAATATAAGACATAATATTCAACGTAGATGATGTATTACCGTATAATGACACAGCTGAGAAATTTTAAACGGTATAGATTATTGTTCAATGGCGTTCTTCACTGCACAATGTTCTCACTCGTGGCGCTAGTGCGCCATAGCCCTGCACGGTCGACTTTTCAGCTGTTACAACTTATTGTTATTGTGTTGTGTACAAATTTACATCTCGGTTTACATATCTCCGATCTTGGAAATTTCAACGGCATTCAATAGTGCTACGTTAGTGCCGTAAAATTTACCGTTAGTGCCGCTCTAGTTTCGCCGTCACGACGAATTCAATTTTCAGAACCACCCCCTCACATATCTCTGATCTTGAAAATTCCAACGGTATACGTTGATGCTACGTTAGTGCCCGTTAGTGCAGTGAAAAAATCGTTAGTACCGCTTTACTACGCTTACTAGTACTAACGTTTTTAACGTTAGTAAATCGTTAGTAAGGGTTTCACCCTTACGACGCGTTGTCAATGTGAGGGGCCAACTTCACGCCAGCCCCTCACATATCTCCGACCTTGAAAATTCCAACGGCATTTGTTAGTGCC
Source organism: Brachyptera risi (assembly GCA_964007535.1). Classification (NCBI taxonomy): domain Eukaryota; kingdom Metazoa; phylum Arthropoda; class Insecta; order Plecoptera; family Taeniopterygidae; genus Brachyptera; species Brachyptera risi. The sequence goes on from OZ023337.1 coordinate 1,569,166, forward strand.
CGTTAGTGCCGTGGAAAAAATCGTTGAAACCTCTTCGGTTTCGCTGCTACGACGCGTTGTCAATGTGAGGGGCCAACTTCACGCTAGCCCCTCACATATCTCCGATCTTGAAAATTCCAACTGCATTCGTTGGTGTTGTGTTAGTGCCCGTTAGTGCCGTAAACATTTTTCGTTAGTGCCGCTCTGGTTTTGACGTTATAACGCGTTGTCCATGTTAGGGGCTGGCGTGAAGAACTGGCCCGTCACATGGACAACGCGTTATAATGGCGAAACCAAAGCGGCCGTAACGAAATTTTTCTAACGAATGCCGTTGGAATTTTCAAGATCAGAGATATGTGAGGAGCTGGCGAAACCAAAGCGGCACTAACGAAAATGTTCTAACGAATGCCGTTGGAATTTTCAAGATCGGAGATAAATGTGAGTGGCTGGCGTGAAGTTGGCCCGTCTAGGGATGTAAAATTTCCGGAAAGATACATCTCGGAAATTTCCGGAAATATTCGGAAATATTCACGAAGTTTGCAGTAGGCCTATATTACATTTCTTCATAGCTTTTAATGATTTTCAGTACATTATCAGGCCCACTAATGATTAATTTTCTTACCAAATGATTTTTTTTTTCCTTAGCAACGGGTTATATGTGGTCTCGGAACCAAATATAATGAAAATAACTTTTTTCAAAAGTTCAATATATTTTGTCATCACAGCTTTGGTCATCTCGGCTTAGTTTTTGTAACGTTATTGTTTTCACTGTCCACTGATATAATAGAACAGTTCTCGAGATCCATACTAGCGGAAGGATTCTCCTCATCTGACAGCGACGATGTTGACGAAGCCTGTGGCCTACGAGACCTACACTCAAACGGTGTACTGGTGCGATGGCGTGGACCTTTTGGTCTTAAATTGGCTTCTTATAGTGGTGGGACATTTTATACAACCTCTCAAATGCAACCGCGGTCTCGTTACATTCATTTTATAATTTTTACATTAATTACATAATTTTTATCCAAAATTGGCAGCCAAAAGGAATATTTTTGGGCCCCCGCAGGTGTTTTTTTCTCATGAAATACTTTCGAACATCACTGTGTTTTTCTGCTTACCCATACAGTTACGACGGAAAACAAAATTGTCAAACCAAGTGATAACCTATTCAAAATAAAAATTGCAAATGGCAAAGAAGTGTGCATATAGTATAGTAAATCTCAGAAGTGAGGTTAGGTAAGCAGGGAGACCCAGAGCCTCTCAACATTATGGAGGGAAATTCAAAATGGTATTTCAAGGGAAAAGAAGTCATTAAGAGATTATTACATAGCTTATGTGGTATCATTATCAAATACCTTCTATTCAATTCTATAATCAACCAATCCATTTTTTTTCTCATTTTGGTCACTAAAAACTCATTATATTCTAAAATTTCCATACTTCCGGAAATTTCTGGAAATAATGTTTGGAAATATTTCCGTGGAAATATTTCCACTCACATCCCTAGGCCCGTCACATTGACAACGCGTCGTAGCGGCGAAACCGAAGCGGTACTAACGATTCTCTCACGGCACTAATGTATACCGTTAGAATTGTCAAGATCGGAGATATGTGAGGCGCTGGTTCTGAAAATTGAATTCGTCATGACGGTGAAACTGAAGCGGCACTATCGAAAAAATTTACGGCACTAACGAGCACTAATGAATGCCGTTGAAATTCCAAGATCGGAGATATGTGAGGGGCTGGTGTGAAGTTGACCCCTCACATGGACAACGCGCTATAACGGCGAAGCCAAAGCGGCACCAACAAAAATGTTTACGGCACTAACGGGCACTAACGTATACCGTTGGAATTTCGGAGATATGTGAGGGGCTGGTTCTGAAAATTGAATTCGTCATGACGGCGAAACTAAAGCTGCACTAAGAGCACTAACTAATGGTGAAATAATATTTCCATATTCTGACATGTGACCGTACACGTGTGACAACTTCACGGACGTAGTCAACCATACATAAATCACTCGATAACATGGCTCATATAAGCAGACAGTTACAAAATTAGGGCAGTCCGCTGCTAGCGCACTCTGTCCGGAGCTTTGCGTGAAGAAGCCAATTGAATGCTGATATTATAACTTTGTGAATAAACTGGGAAAAAAGTGGAAGCATGTGGATCACTACATTGCCATAGATGTTTACTATAACAATAGGCCTGCGATATAATAACTATGGCTCAAGGATTTTCATGCAATATCACATTTTGTAACCTTTTTTTTTGTAATGTTTCTCAAAAGATGTTTGCAAACATGTTTTTCAAAAGTAATATTCAACAGAGACCAGTGGTTAGATATTTAAGGTAAATCGTAAATGACTTATGTCATTGTGTCTGAAATAAGTATCGCGATATAGAGACAATGTTATTGTTGCAAACTTGTACTGTATACTGATTGAGACGTATGAATGATTATGTTGATATTTCAATAGTATAGACAGTGAATAAGTATGGACGTACATAGACAACACTGTGTAGCCACACTCGATAGCTCAACTATGTCATATAATAGTGGTGGCTTGAACTGGAAGAGACGAAGAGAATTCCACATCACTTTTGAAAATGAAGCATGCTTGGCCAAAACCGTGACGTAAGGGTGGCGATGACTTTACAGAAGAGGGCTTAATTTCCTTGAAAAATGCAGTAATTACGGAGATAAAATACCTGACGAACATTGATTTTAGAGAGTGTTGAAAGATGTGAAGCAGCATTTTCATTCACAAACTCGCATCGTATTGTGTAACACAGAAAATGTCACGAATGTTTCACGAGCAGAACACTACTCAGCCGCGTTATTAAGAAATTTGAACCTGAAATTCTGGTGTGAGGTTGGCTCCAAAATCAGCTTGCTTATCAGCAAGTTCTGCTATTCACATTGATAAATGATATGATTTCATACACTTCACAAGTAGGTACAACAATTCTGTAATAAAATAGTATATATTAAAATCGACAACTCATAAAGAAAATTAGTATTTAGGTCGCAAATATAGGAAAACAGACTACTAGAATGAAAAAGTATTATTCCAAAGTTTTGTGAAAGATTCTTTTTGTATTCCAATGTGATCCAATCATTCAACTTCGCATCACCATAAAGCCAACGATATCTTTTCCAATTAGCATAGAACATTCTCGCCTAAACTTTGACACAGTATTGCTCCTATTTCTAATACTAATTGGTTATATATTGCTTCAGTAGAAATTCAGTTGTCTCGACTCTTGTTATTTGTTTAATCAATGAAAAGTCATCAATTTATTATTTGTCACATCCTGTTTTTCAAACTCTCCACCATATTTCAAATTTCCAAACAAATAATTGGGGAAAATATTTCTGATATTTTGAGTATGACAGAAAAGGTATTATTCGTGTTATTTGTTGCGTATAATATCCAGCCACGACAATACTATATGCACATCTTCATTGGAGCATCTTTTGCTACTTTGAAAGTTGAAAGTCGGCTCGCCTTGATTCTAGCGAAGATAGAGTCTAGATCTAGAGTATTCATTCTTTCCTCATCTTCCTCATTCTTTCTTTTCATTCATATTTTTTTCTATTCTAGAGTATTCAGTAAAGATTCGCTGGATTATTATTACGTTGGTCAATTCTAATGGTAGTATTAAGAAACCAGAGGGAGTGATCATCTGCCAGCATATTCGTACTGATCAGTAATAGAATGCCCAACTGATAATTACAATACGGTAATCATCAGCCAGCATTTTATTACTGAGATGTAATAATTATAGTTACTATAAAATGGCTCTACACCGGGTTGCGACTTCACAGTCCCGCGTCCAAGAGCTCCAAGAGCTGAGCTCGCTTTAATTATTGCTGAATGAACAGTGAATATAAGATTTTCTTTGAAGAAAATGCAGTATTGACTTCCTTGAATTGAAGCTAAGCAAAATAAAAGAAAGAAACGTTCAAGAATACAATAACATAACTCAACTAACCTTGACCATTGCACCTATAGGCCTATGCTGTAACTACGTAACCAATTCTACTTTATATTTCAATTCAGTGTTTCAGAAAAAAGGATGATCGGAGAAAATTCTAGAACACATTATTTCATTTTAAAAAAGACGTGTACAGCGAGATTCGAAGTGGCGACCTTCGGAGGCAAAAGCGAATTTGCCAGCACTGCGCCACAGAGGCAAAGATTCCAAACACCCTTTTACCTATAAGCGAGCAAGACGAGAAGCACGAGCAGTTTGTTGAGTATCTATTGAATAGCGTATCAAATTGTGGATTAAAAGTATTAGGCCCGGCCATCATTGATAAAATTTTGAAATTCCAAAAATATATCCTGGAAGTATGCAACCGTACCATCTCCGAAGTCATACAAAATGCATTGTTGCGGGGCGAAACCAAGCGTAAATTCCGTGTACTTTGTGTATTTATTTAAAGGCACAGTAAAACAAGACCCACAATACGAATAATCGAGAGCATGTTTAGTGAGTGTGTGTTAGTGAGTGTGAGTGTGGTTTAGTGGGTGGGAACAATATTGGGGTTCACTATATGAACTTGGCCGCGGCGCATTTCATGCGAAATGAGGATCAGAAAATCAAGTATGAATGTGTCGAGGTTCAATAAAACAAGGTTCACTTTACTAATATTGGGGTTCACTAAAACAAAGCCCACAGAACGAATAATACAACAGCGATCGTACTATTTGGGGATCAGAAAACACATTCTGGGGTCCACAAAATCATTATCAAGTATCACTTTAGCAGCGATGAGGCTCACAACATCAAGTACCACAATGCGTGTTACCTATATGTACGGTACCTATCAATATGTACGTGTAATTGTAAAGATCAAATATGGCGGCGGAAGGCGGCCAATAGAGTAACTGATTGCACGGTTTGTAAGGTGGCCTGATAATTTCATGCGGGTGTACATGCACGAAGACCCATCCCAATGAAACACGCCCTTCGTGATTATACCCGCCCATCGTTACTATAACAACATGCATATTTCACGCCCAACACATTGTAAAATGAGACGGGATGGACAGTCTAAACTCATCTCATTCTAAACTCATCTCATTCTAAACTCATCTCATTCTAAACTCATCTCTTTCCAGACTCATCTCATTTTAACGAACCCGTACATTGGCTGTCTAAACTCATCTCATTCTAAACTCATCTCATTCTAAACTCATCTCATTCTAAACTCATCTCATTCTAAACTCATCTCATTCTAAACTCATCTCTTTCCAAACTCATCTCATTTTTAACGAAACTGTACATTGGCTGTCTAAACTCATCTCATTCTAAACTCATCTCTTTCTAAACTCATCTCATTCTAAACTCGTCTCATCCATTGAAAAGCCCTTTAAGGAGCAAATGAGACGAGTTTAGAATGAGATGAGTTTAGAATGAGATGAGTTTAGACATAATCCTCAACATGATAAACTATGTGTTTGTTGCATGTAAGAAGAGCGATCTACACACAAAAATGTATTTTTCTCATCATGTGACAACTTATTGTGAAAGTTTGGTAGCGTATTTGCAATTACTGCCTCAATATGCATGAGAGTGACATCGCTCATCCAATATTTGAATTCGGAAATGCCTAGACTGAAATCTTTAATTTTTCATAAGACTTTGTCGTACTCTACAACAATCAGTGTAGTAGTAGTATAGTAGATATTCATTCTATGCTATTTTTTTTACATAGGCCTACATACATGGTTACAAAAAATGACATAATATTGGATAATAAAACAAAGTGTTCACAATCAAAAAGTAAAGAAAGCAAGTAATATTTAAATTATCAAATCACTCGATAGTGTGATTAAATTACTATGTAGGCCTATGTTGAATGTTTCATGTATGTGTTATTCATCAGTATTTTCTGATGATGGGCTACTTTTGTGATTCTCCTTTGTAGCCTAATCAGAGAATAAGTGATTGATTGCAATAAAACAATCCAATCCATGTACAGTAATTGTACCCGTCAATTTATATATTTATCAAATCTCAAACAAATAGAACCATCAAATAAATAACAGCGAGGCCTATACATTAGCGACACGCCTACTACCCTCCCCGCACCATACGTCCCCGGCATGCAAAAACTCAACTCGGAGAGCAAGCAAGCTTCCTGCCGTCTCTCAAGGAACCATCCCAGTATTGACCTGAATGACAGAGGATAACCAAAAAAACTCTATCAGGATGGTCCACCATAGGCCTGTACATGTAGGGTACCGTACCCCCCCTGGGTTGCATAACTGATACACCGAAAATATGGTAAATTGAGAAAAACGTAGGCCTACACTGAAAATCCAATAGGCCTACACCGTAAGCATTATTTCAGATGATGACTGAATAGGGAGGCTACGATATTGCATTTGAATAGTGTGAGACTATCCTCTTCTCCCCACAATAATATACTAGCCATCATGCATGAAAATATTTTTCTTGCGGTGTACGAGATTTTCGGTTCAAGTTAGCTTAACCTAACTCAACTTGACTCTAACATCAGATCCCAGTCTGTGTATGACAGTTCAGTGTACTAGCAACTAATAACCTCAGCAACGTACCTGCTTTAACTCTGGCCACGTATGCCTCATTTTCAAGAGGGAAGGATATGATCTGGAGGGAGTGTTCAACCAATGCGTTGCTAATGTCACACAAAACTCGCGAGCAACTGGCTTGACTTATGCCTGTTACATCGCCCATAACGAGCTGGAACGTTCCAGACGCGTAGAATCGCAATGCAGTAAGAACTTGCGTCGGTCTGGTCAAATGGCCTTCCAAAATGTTGCACAGTTCTAAGACGATATGTCTTGGAAACCTGTACCGTTTAATCAGATGGTCATCCGACACATTTAATGAATCCAGCCTATCTTTGAATACTCTGCCAGGTCTAACAATGATAGGCCCCTCCTGATTAGGCCTCGGCCTAGCCTCATCCAGAATTAGGAAAAGCCCAGCATTGAACATTGTAATATAATTAGTAAAAAATAGGCCTAGGCCTATTATAACTGTATATATAATTAGTGTTAGTGTTTTAGTGGTTATATTAGTAATCATGAGTTACATTTCAGCTGGGTAGGCATATAGGCCTAGTAATAGTGGTACACTCTGTGTTGGTAGTACTACATTATAAACAGTTGGCAACACTGCAAACAGCTGACCAGAGCGGAAGTCGCAGATGGCAGGCAGTAGAATAAAGGAGACAGTACGAGCTAGATCGTTTTGCATAATTTAGATCCACGTCCATCTTCCTGATCGAGACTTGACACCACATGGTGACAGCGGTAAAACATGCCAGAGACCAAAGCTTCAACAGGGTCAAAGAATAAAGAAGAAAAATGTTCAGCAACGTATTCTATCAAGCCGCCCGACTCGTTTTCGTTTGTAGCGGAAGATTGGCCCAAATGGCGGAGACGATTCGAACGGTTCAGGAAATCATCCGGGTTAGATAAAGAATCCGAGGAAAGGCAGGTAAATGATCTAATATTTATCATGGGAGATGATGGAGATGATATTCTACAGAGCTTCAAATTAAGTCGGGAGGATGAAATGAATTACAGTGTGGTAATAGAACGCTTTGAAAATAAATTCGTTCCCAGCATTAATGTCATATATGAACGATCCAAATTTCTCAAGAGAATGCAAGAGCATGGGGAATTAGTAGAAGACTACATCACAGCACTGCATTCATTAGCTCAAAACTGTAAGTGGGGGCAACTTCACGAAGAACTTATCAGAGATAAGATAGTGACCGGAATTCTAGATCATCAGTTAGGTGAGAGGATGCAACTTGACCCTGACTTGACATTGGTCAAGGCGACAACCATGGCTAAGCAATCGGCATTAGTGAAACGTCAGTCAGAGGCAGTATATACTCCCAGCTCATCAGTACATCAGGTACAAAGAAGATCCAACTCCAGGTATGAAAACAAACAGTCAAAATGTCAATGGTGTGGAAGATCCCCATCACACTCGAAGTCAGAGTGTCCTGCTAAGAACTATGTCTGTTATGTTTGTGATAAGAAAGGTCATGCTGCTAAGGTATATACCTTGAAAAATGGAGCATATCAGGCCAACCAAGCAACAAAGGCAGATAGGTCTACCAGAGCGGCAACAGGCCACCGTCAGGTTGATGAAATAGACCAACAATCGAACGATGAGTTGGAAGAAGCCTTCATAGGTTGGGTAAGGTTAGGGGATAAAGTAAACTCCAGTTGGCAAAGGGAGATAATGGTAGAAGGATCAAATCTCACCTTTAAAATAGACTGTGGAGCGGATGTAACCGTCATCCCGAGCGACTGCGAGATAACCCGGGGAATGAACATTGTAAAGTCCGACTTGCGACTTTATGGGCCAGGCAGGAAAGAACTTCACTGCACAGGTATGATCAAGTCTGTCAAGCTCACGTATGGCAAAAAACGGTACGTACTAACATATACTTGGTCGCCAATCAAGGCAAACCTCTTCTCGGACGCCCGGCAATAGAAGGACTGGACATCATTAGAATGGTAGGTGCCATAAGCACAGAGTCCTCAATCCTAGAGGAATTTCCAAAGCTATTCAAGGGTTTGGGTACCATACCAGGAGAATATAAAATTCAAATAAAACCAAATGCGGGAGCTTTTGCAATTAAGGCTCCACGAACCGTGCCTATTCCGCTCTTACCTCAAGTACAGGCGGAATTATTAGAGATGGTTAGACTGGGGGTAATTTCACCCGTGGATGTACCTACTGACTGGTGCGCGCCAATGGTAGTTGTTAAAAAGGCAGGGGGAAGAGTCAGAATATGTGTGGATTTGCAAAAACTCAATTCAAATGTCAAACGAGAGTGGCATCCTATCCCCAACATTGAAACAATGCTGGCAAGTTTAGGATCCCAAGCAAATTACTTTTCCAAACTGGATGCCAATTCAGGGTTCTGGCAAGTAAAGTTATCACCAGAAACAGCACACCTGACAACATTCATGACTCCTCTTGGTAGATTCTGCTTTTATCGTCTCCCATTTGGCATAACGGCTGCTCCGGAAATATTTCAAAGGAAAATGAGCGCGATAGTCCAAGGCATGCCGAACGTAATATGCTACATGGACGACATATTGGTGTGGGGCTCAAGTAAGAAAGAGCACGATACCAACTTACGGAAGGTGCTGCAGAAGCTGGAAGCAACTGGTATGACACTCAACAAAGGAAAAACAATAATTGGAGTGAGGAAAGTAAACTTTGTAGGACACACTATTTCCGACCAAGGAATCGAACCGGATCTGGAAAAAGTAGAAGCCATTAGGAAGATGGATGCACCCAAGAATAAGCAAGAACTCATGAGAGTTCTGGGTGTGTTTACGTATTTAGGAGTATTTATCCCTCGCAAATCCAAGTTATTAGAACCATTGAATAGACTTTTACAAGCAAGAACAGAGTGGGTTTGGGATTCACCACAACAGGAGGCGTTCAAAAAGGTCAAGGAGATACTGTCATCAAAGCCGATACTAGCATTCTTCTGCCCTTCAAAAGAGACTATCATTTCAGCAGATGCCTCTTCTTATGGGCTAGGGGCTGTCATGTTCCAGATCCAAGAAGACGGAACCAAGCGCCCTGTGGCCTTCGTGTCAAGAACCCTGTCACAGACCGAAACACGGTATGCGCAGATAGAGCGAGAGGCGCTGGCCCTGACATGGGCTTGCGAAAGATTGAAGAATTACATCACAGGTATATCAGTGAAACTAGAGACTGACCACAAGCCTTTGCTTCAGATTATGACCACGAAGAGCTTGGACGACTTATCACCAAGGCTGCAAAGATTCAGAATAAGACTAATGCGTTATTCATATGACATTTTTCATACCCCAGGTAAGAATCTTGTAGCCGCCGACGCCTTGTCGAGGAGTCCCCTCAAGGTTAGGCAAGCAGACGATGCAGAGCTGGAAGAAGATACTACAGCGTACGTAAGAATGATAATAGAAGGGTTACCAAGTACCGATCGACGCCTACAAGAGATCTTCAAAGACCAAAAGGAAGATGAAGTTTGTATTCTTCTAGCACAGTACAGTAAAATGGGCTGGCCAGAAAAGAAAATGGTAGGTCCTGGGCTTAGAACTTATTATACCCATAAGGACGAAATCACTGAATCAGAGGGCTTGCTAATGCGCAATAGTCGGTTAATTATGTAATGCGTAGTTAGTTGCACCACTTTGTATGGTGTTGCATCACCTAGTGTGGTCCTCTGATGTATAACACGTAATAAAGACAGTCGTCATTTAGCAGCCATAGTGAGAGCAAGTGTTTGTGCTTGTATATAGTGAACCTTATAACTACGTCCTATAGTGTCCTATACCACCTGACTATAAAACTAACAACATCATCACATGGTGTCAGAATAAGTTATATACAAGTACTTGTTTTGTTTTTAATTTTTAACTTGCTATAAGTGCGTCAGAATTGCGTGTTTAAAAAAAAAGATGGCTGAAGTGTTCCACCCACCCCCAGCATTGGAGCTGATGGGAAATGTGCGTGAGAATTGGAGACGATTCCGACAACGTTTCGAAATTGATCTGAAAGCCTCAGGTAAAGAAACGGATGCCGTAGAAACTCAGAAAGTAGCTATGCTACTTAATTTGGTCGGGGATGAAGCTCTCGAAGTATATAATACATTTGACTTTGAACCGGGCACGAGCAACGATAAGCTAGACGATGTATTGGGAAAGTTTGAAGCTTATTGCAACCCGCGCAAAAACTTGGTGTATGAGCAGAGTAAGTTTTTCACGCATACGCAACAGGATGGGGAAATGTTTGATAAATTTCTCACCGAGTTGAAGAAATTAGCTTTAACATGTGAATTTGGAGTTCAACAGGAACAAATGTTACTGCTAAGAGTAGTTTTGGGAATTCAAGATAAAGCACTGCGTGAACGATTACTCCGAGTTCCTGATTTAACACTCAGGAAGGCAACCGACTACTGTAGAGCAGCCGAAGCGAGCCGACAGCAGGCGGAAGAACTCGACCATACCCGAACAGTGGACCCGGTTACTCGCGTGAAACAGCGACGAAAAGATGAGACCAAGAAGCGTGCAACAAACAGTGTCAAGACGAAGAAGTCACAAGCTAGTGATAAACAGTGCACCTATTGTGGGTACGACCATGAACCCAGGAAGTGTCCCGCTTTTGGAAAAAAGTGTAACACGTGTGGGGGGATGAATCACTTTTCCCAAGTATGTGCTAGAAAATCCAAGCAAAGAGTAGTTCATTCGGTTGATACTACTGATGACCAGAACAGTACCCAGTATAGTGATGAAGACAAAGCAACTGACAGCTTGTATATAGGAACTATAGGTGTACATGTGGACTCTGTACGTCCAGCAGAATGGTCGACAGATTTAGAAATACATAGTTTAAAAGTGAAGTTTAAACTAGACACTGGCTCAGAGGTGAGTGTGTTGCCATACAAGACATTCTTAGAATTGAAAACTGACCAGCAGTTGAGGCCAACCAAAATGCGTCTGTTAGGTTATGGGAATGGCGTTACTATACCAATGGGGGTAGTGAATTTATCATGTAAACATCAAAACAAACGTGAAGTGGTTCAGTTTGTTGTTGTTAACAATAGCCACAGGCCATTGTTGGGAATCAAAGAATGCATGTTATTTGGTCTGATACACAAAGTGTGTGAAGTCCAAGTAGACAGTACGAAGAGTACAATTCTGTCAGATTACAAAGAGGTGTTTACAGGTTTAGGCAAAATTCCGGAAACCTATAAGATAGAAATAAAGGCTGATGCTGTGCCAAAAATTCAACCACCTAGGAAAGTGCCATTAGCCATTAAAGATAGGTTAAAGGTAACTTTGGACAACTTGGAAAAACAAGGTGTGATTGAAAAGGTATCAGGACCTACTGATTGGGTGAGTAGTTTGGTAATAGTGGAGAAACCTAATGGTTCCCTACGTTTGTGTTTGGATCCGATCGAGTTGAACAAGCACATAAAACGATCCCATTATCCAATGCCAACCTCAGATGACATTTTGTCAACTTTGACAGGGAAGAAAGTCTATAGTGTACTAGACATGAAAGATGGGTTTTGGCAAGTACAGTTAGACGAAACATGTACCGACTTATGTACATTTAATACTCCCTTTGGAAGGTATAAGTTCCAACGCATGCCATTTGGTTTAAGTTCATCACCAGAAGTATTTCAAAGAAAGAATATTGAAATGTTTGGAGACATTAAAGGTGTGCAGATTTTGTATGATGACATAATTATCGTAGCAGGGACAAGTCAAGAAGAGCATGATATTGCATTAGCTGCAGTACTTAACAGGGCTAAGGAAAATAATGTCAAGTTTAATCCTGATAAATTTCAATTCAGAATTAATGAAGTTAAGTACATGGGACATATCATGACTTCTACGGGAGTACGTCCGGATCCTGAGCGAGTGAGAGCGATTGTTGATATGCCGAGACCCACGTCCGTAGAAGAAGTACGTCGTTTGTTAGGTATGTTGAATTATGTACATCAATTCCTACCAAATGTATCAGCAGTACTGTCTCCTCTGAGGCAATTACTGAGGAAAGATGTAGAATGGAGCTGGGGTCCTGAACATGAGGAATCTTTGACTAATTTGAAGAAATTACTTTGTAACACTCCAGTGTTAGCGTACTTTGATTGTTCTAAACAAGTGGTAATTCAAACGGACGCATCAAAGGATGGGCTAGGAGCTTGTTTAATCCAAGAGGGTCACCCCATTGCTTTTGCATCGAGAAGCATGAATGATACGGAGCAAAATTATTCACAAATTGAAAAAGAATTGAATGCAATTTGTTTTGCTGTGTCAAAATTTCATTATTACATCTATGGAAGACGTAAGGTGCAAATACAATGTGACCATCGTCCATTGGAAACGATCATGAGGAAACAGATTCACAAAGTCTCTCCTAGACTTCAACGAATGCAATTAAAGTTGTTAAAGTATGACCTGGACATAGTGTATCTTCCAGGCAAGCAAATGCTATTAGCAGATCCTTTGTCACGTGCCTGTTTGACAGATAATGTAAGTGAAGATGATGACATGGATGTTGTAATACACTCAGTGTCCAAGCATCTACCAATGACTGAAAAACGCAAAGATCAGTTTAAGGTAGCTACAGACAAGTATGAGGTAGCGCAGGCTTTAAAATTGTTCAGTAATAATGGCTAGCCTAGTCATAAGCACTTAGTGCCAGTTAATGTTCGCTATTTTTGGGGCTTAAGAGAGGACATTTCACATCATGAAGGGTTAGTGTTTGTTGGAGATAGAGTGTTGGTTCCTCCCAAGTTGAAACGAGAAATGTTGGAAATTATACATGAAGGGCATTTTGGGATTGAAAAATGTAAACAAAGGGCTAGACAGGGTTTATTTTGGCCAGGAATGTCAAAAGACATTGAAAATTATGTAAGCAAGTGTATGACATGTCAGCGTTTTAGTAAAAGTAACTCCAAAGAACCGCTGATGCCACATTCAGTACCAGACCGACCTTGGGCAAAGCTTGGTACAGATATTCTTGAGTGTCATGGTAAAACCTATCTAGTTGTAAAGGATCATTATTCTAAATGGTTAGAGTTAATTCAACTTCGATCAAAGTCGGCTTCCGAGGTTATCAATACTCTTCAGGCAATATTTGCACGTATGGGAGTTCCAGACTTGTTGATATCTGACAATGTACCCTTCAACAGCGCTGAGTTTAAAGAGTTTGCAGAAATATGGAATTTCGAGATTAAAACATCAAGTCCAAGATATCCGCAATCAAATGGAATGGCGGAAAGTGCGGTTAAAATAGCTAAAGCATTACTTAAAAAAGCCAAATATGAGAATAAGAATCTGTATAAGTTCTTGTTGGAGTATCGAAACTCGCCAATTACTGGTGTAGGTCTTTCGCCAGCACAGTTGTTAATGAGCCGCCGATTAAAAACTTCAATGCCTGTGATTGAATCAATGTTACAACCTAAATTACATGTAAATGTAAAGCAAACTCTTGTAAAGGTACAGGAAAAGCAAAAATTCTTTCATGACAGAAATGCAGTTCCTATGCCTTCTTTGGAAAAAGGGCAAAATGTAGTAGTGATTAGAGATAAGACGTGGGAACCGGCTGCAGTTGTAGAAAAGCACCCGGCACCTCGTTCATACATTGTTAAGACAGAACAGGGTTCAGTTTTAAGACGCAATCGTCGTCATTTGAAACCATCATCTAATACGTTTCAAGACAAGTCAATTGAACTTGAATCTGAGTGCCCAGATTTGGTAGAGAGTAGAGAACCAGATCAAGGAGAGGATTTGGCAATGCCGGTACCCGATTCAAATGTTAATAAACCTGAAAGTAGGTTTACAAGGAGCGGTCGTGAGGTTAAACGACCTAGTAGATTTAAGGATTTTGTGTAATCTTGTATTCAGAAAACAGATGAGCCACATAGCTCAGTTATGTAGTATTATACATATTATACTTTGTAATAATTTAGACATGTATAATATAAATACTAGGGCAAAGGTGTAATGCGTAGGTAGTTGCACCACTTTGTATGGTGTTGCATCACCTAGTGTGGTCCTCTGATGTATAACACGTAATAAAGACAGTCGTCATTTAGCAGCCATAGTGAGAGCAAGTGTTTGTGCTTGTATATAGTGAACCTTATAACTACGTCCTATAGTGTCCTATACCACCTGACTATAAAACTAACAACATCATCACAAATTATACCAAAGTCGTTACAAGCAGACATCCTGAACCGTATTCATGAAGGACATTTAGGCATAGCCAAATGCAGAGCCAGAGCCAGACAATCATGTTGGTGGCCTGGTATGTCGAAACAGATTGAGGAAACAATTAGAAGTTGCAGTTTATGCGTGCAAGAGACTAAAAATCGTCATGAGCCATTGATTCCATCATCGCTTCCCGATCGACCATGGCAAAAGGTAGCGTTGGACCTATTCAAGTGTAACAATCAATGGTATTTACTAATCACAGATTACTTCTCAAGGTACTTTGAGATCATCGACTTGGAGGATCAACGAGCCCACACTGTAATTAGGCATACCAGGGCTGTCTTCGCACGATTTGGCATCCCAGAGATCGTCCGGAGCGACTGCGGCACTCAGTTTCAGCTCCTTGACACATCAGAGTTCGCCGCCTTTGCAGAAGATTATGGGTTCACGCACGTGCGCAGTAGTCCATATTTCGCACAGAGTAATGGGTTCGTCGAGGCAGGGGTAAAAATAGCCAAGGCAAGGTTGAAGAAATCCGATGACATTCAAAAAGCTCTCCTGGCCTATCGTGCCACACCTCTTTCCTGGGGTTATAGTCCTGCTGAACTACTAATGAACCGTAAACTCAGGACCACACTTCCAATAGCAAAATCTCTCCTTTCCTCTCCAATCGCAGAAGATTCACATTTCCGAATTAAAGAGCAAGAAATGAAGGAACAACAGAGACGTAACTACAACAGGCATCACGGAACACGGGAGCTCTCAAGTCTGGTGCCAGGCGATCACGTATGGATCATCGATTTAAGGAGGTATGGAACGGTACTCGAAAAGGCGGAAGGACCACGCTCATACCTAGTGGGAACGAGTCGGGGTACCATCCAGCGCAACAGGTTTCACCTAGTGCTGGCTCCATCTCCAGTACAACAAGAGCAGCAGCAGGTTCCTAACACCGAACCAGAGAGGACACCAGAACCAGATACGATACCGGAGCCAGACAACATACCGGAACTGTCACCACGGATGCCTCCCCACCAGGTGGCGAGAGATCCTGCACAACCAGGCGCATACATAACACGGTCTGGTAGGAACGTTAAGAAGCCAGAAAGATTAGATGTGTAAAACTTAAGGAAGGATCTCAATTCATTTTGTACTGAATAATTAGCATAAGGTTGTTTGCTAGTCCAGTAAGACTAATGTTGAATTGTATAATTATTGTTATTATTTACGTTAAGAAGCCAGAAAGATTAGATGTGTAAAATTTAAGGAAGGATCTCGATTCATTTTGTACTGAATAATTAGCATAAGGTTGTTTGCTAGTCCAGTAAGACTAATGTTGAATTGTATAATTATTGTTATTATTTACGTTAAGAAGCCAGAAAGATTAGATGTGTAAAACTTAAGGAAGGATCTCAATTCATTTTGTACTGAATAATTAGCATAAGGTTGTTTGCTAGTCCAGTAAGACTAATGTTGAATTGTATAATTATTGTTATTATTTACGTTAAGAAGCCAGAAAGATTAGATGTGTAAAATTTAAGGAAGGATCTCAATTCATTTTGTACTGAATAATTAGGATAAGGTTGTTTGCTAGTCCAGTAAGACTAATGTTGAATTGTATAATTATTGTTATTATTTAGGTGAGTATCCATGAATTTATAAAGGGAGATGTGTTGGTAGTACTACATTATAAACAGTTGGCAACACTGCAAACAGCTGACCAGAGCGGAAGTCGCAGATGGCAGGCGGTAGAATAAAGGAGACAGTACGAGCTAGATCGTTTTGCATAATTTAGATCCACGTCCATCTTCCTGATCGAGACTTGACACTACACACTCTTTGACAGGTTAGGCTAGAGTAGACAGACAAGGTGAGTGGTCAGAGGTGACACTGACAGTTGCACACGCTAGGCCTAGGCCTAGTCGAGATCAAGCAAAACGTTGAGGTTAGATGTACAACCGGATTTATAAAATACGTAAATCAAATTGCGCGGTATTTAAAAATATCCTTACCGTGTTTTGGTGGCTAGAATTTACATTTTCTGTCAAATTCAGCCATAAAATCATTGTAGGCCTAAATGGATATTCAAAGTCAAAAGGTGATCACTTACTAGCCTAGGGCCTAGGCCTAGGCCTACCAGTCAATTTTTTAGGTACTTGTCTCCGGACAAGAGATGAAAGAACAGCTATGAGGATCTCAGACACTTGCTAGGGATTGGTGGGACGATCAAATATTTCTTTATGAGTTTGGATTAAGACAAAATATGGTATTATCTCGCAAGAAGGTCGTAACTTTGAGCCGAATCAAAGTTATGACCTTTTGTGAATTCGGGCCCAGAAGATGATAATATAAACCACAGCCTTCTTCATACAGATCATTCTTCTCTGATACTGCCCTTTCACTCCGGGTATGCTTCCCATGTTAACCGATGTCCAATTATTTTAGTTCATAAAATCGCCGATGGTGCCGTTGTTTCCAGACCATGACGTCACTTTCCAAAGATGTTCATGCATATCACTCTGTATGACATGTTATGTCTGCGAAGATACGAACAACTTTGGGAATTTTCGTACGAGAATTTAAATTACGCACGTTTTCCATTAGGCCGTGACTTCGAGTTCACCAACTTTGTTTATGACAATTATATGAAAGACTTTATTCAATAATATAATGGAACCGGAATATCACCGGGACAAGTTCTTGAATGATGTTCATTGCTTGGCTTAACATAAATATCGTTCAAGTCTGAACCTGGGTAAGTCTATAGGCCCTAACCAAAATGAAGATATAACATAACCTCAATAACGTAGCAAGAAATTGAGAAATTGTGACTGAATGACATTGTTCGAAGTTGAAACTTTAGATACCAGGGTGCAGTACATACCAGACCATGACGTCATTATTGCCTGCGCGAACAAATATGCGCGAACCCGCCAAAATAGCCCTAGTGAAAGGGCAGTATAAGAAATGAATGATTTGAATGAAGAAGGCTGTGATATAAACACATCCGTTGTTTATAAAATGTTACCATGGTTATCAGAGGGCCAAACCAAAGAGGTTAGTATTTTAACCTCCTTGACCAAAAATGGGGTATACTCAATCTTTTTTCGGTTTTTATTTAATTATAAAATATTTAGGCTACGTGGACAAAAGTTATTATCGTAACGCGGTAGATTATAACCAATTACAACTTGAAAGCGCTTAAATTTCTAATTTACGTGGAAAACCAGCGATTCTATTAACGCGCAAAATATGGTATAAAAGTCCACGCCATTCCAAGGCCCATAGAGTTTTTTTCTTTATTTCGTTGATTTGAAAATATACAGGCTATGTGGACAAGTTTCATTACTACGTAGTCGAAGATTGTGAAAAAATGCATAATCCAAGCTCGATAATTTTCAATTTACGTAGAAATTCAGCGATTCTACGCGACGAATAGGTTTTTTCGGTCCCTTTGGAATCAAACGTATAAGTGTGTTTCCACAGTGTGGTGAACACGCTAAAAAGGAGGGTGGGTCAATTGTTTCTGAATACAAACCCGTCACGATGTGGACAATATCAATTCACACACGTTTAATTTGTAGATCTAAAGTCAGTAATTAATATATGGTTTCAACGTGGGAGAGCAGGCATCTTTTAGAAGCCATATAACACCAAAATTTAACGAAGACAACCAATCAAAACTCTGCGTTCTAAAACCTTAAGCAATCAAAATTTAGTTTCAATAGTGTAATACATTTAGGGAGTGAACTAACTGTAATTGCAAAAGAAATATAGGAAATATCCAAATGATTGTATCACGGGCTGCGACACAGGCAAGTTGTGCCGAGTGAAAAACCAGACTGTTCGAAAAATTGTGAATTAAAAATTCACAATGAAATAGAATCTGTAATAAGTTATCCTTCCGAACTGATATTTCTGTGTGTTTAATCAAAATGACGTCATCACGCCATCTCGATTCTTCCGACCAGTTAAGAGGCCGATTGTCTACAACACCGAACATTCAAGTACAAAATAAATCCACCACATTTGCCTTTAAAACCCTCCACATACCCTCTTCAAGAACAATAAGAATCGCCATAAAGGACTTGTCTTCTTTTTATTGTGTAATTTCAAACTGTAATAATTGTAATAATGTGTGTTTAAATCAATATATTCCTCTTTTTAAATCCAAGTTGTATTTATTTAAACCTGTAATTTAAAAGGTAATAAAATATTGTATAGAAAACCAGATGATGGGGAATAAATTGAAAGATGAAATTACAATGTACGTGGGATACTGTGAGAAAAGATTATCATAAACCTTGCCCAATAGACATGGCACATCACGTGGGCCCACGCCTCATCCTGAGCCCTGATGAGCGAGATTGAAGCTCACCACCACGGTCTTCAATCCCTGGAAGCTATTTCGGATGTTGCAACCATCTCTAGTGGCAACGCAACAGTTCCTTGAAACAGGCCACAGGCAGGTGGTGAACGGCCACGGCTGCTCAGCAGATAAGAGAGAATAGAAGTAACACGCAACTTGATATCTACGTACGAGAATAGGATTTTATTCAACTCGGGTAAAATCATATTTTTTAAAAATACAGAGCAAGAGTATTTCAATACATCACATCAGTTTCTTGGTAATTCATTTATCAAACAGCTTTGCATATACATGTATATACAACTTCCAATACAGTTATGAGTAGATTACATGCTGTCAATATTCGGTGGCTGAGTTTCTCCAATACAATACCAAGTTGAATAGGCCTACAGCTTATACGCCTACTGGAGTACAATCCAGAGTTGATACAAGTTTCACCCAGATACAAATATACTACAATACACTTTGGAGTTCCACCCTAAAATTATTTACATGAGATAGTGGGTCCTTGAATATACCAAAGAATTAAGACCTTTTCTTGTTCTATAGTTATCTCTTGTAATCTTATGTTTGTGGTCCTTTCTTCTAATATAGTTTGCTTTCTTAAGTCTCTTGTTTATCTCTCCCCAGGCTGGTTTTTGCCTATTTGCGCCTTATATATATTTGTCAATCCATCCAGCTTCCTTCTATTTCATATCTTCAACTAACTCCGCCACGCTACAATATTCCTATTCGTGATTTCTATCTCATTGTGTTCTCTCTCCTCAGGGCTGAGTACATCAACAAGGTTGCTGATCATTTCTGCCTCATTGCCATTAGCATTTATGTTTCTCCTCCTCAGCTCTGTTCTAATTGCTGTTGCTGTTGGGTCATCAATTTCACTGATATAGAAACTTTGTGATTTCATTTGTTTTCCTGCAACATATCTAGATGCTCTTCTCTGTAGGCCTATCTTATCTGAATTCTTTATTGATGTTGCACTTTCTGAGCCCCATATTGCTGACGCGTATCCAATGGTTGGTCTGACTAGGGTAAGATACGCTTTCTCTTTCGCTTCTTTACTCGAATTGTTCAAGTTTCGCATGACGAAGTGAAGCTTTTTGAATGCCTTTATACTTGATAGTTATTTAATATTCAATAGCAGAGACTTTAATTATCCGTGTAAAGGTACGTTCTTAGAGCCACGGCATTTTGCCGGCCGGCAATCTTGTCGAGTGCCGTTGGACGTCAAATGATTGGTACCGTTCATACTACCACGGCAAACTATCGCCGACTCAAGGCAATTATATATCGAATCGATGCGATAACCATGGCAACGTCGATAGTGATCGAACTTGACAGTCGATCACACAGGTAACACAGTTCGAGTATAAACGTGACCGTGATGTCGTCTACGTCATCACGGCAAGTCTGTCGTCCGGCTAAATGTTCAACTTGAACCAACTCTCAAGGTCACAGTGAACGACAAGCCTGGCAAGTCTGTGATTGGCTCATTCACTTTGACGGCACGGCAAACTCGTGTTGCCGTGGCTCTAAGGACATACCTGAAGCTTGAAGGTAAGTCCCACATCTGGAAGGCAGTGATGCGACTGTGCTGCCCTCCAGTGGTTAGCAAATGAAACAATACATAGAGACAAGGTCATACATGCTTGTTACTGGAGCTAGTTCCACCATGATCCGTGCGGAGCGCTAGGTGTAGAGAGGCCAGTGGGCCACGTGATCGGCCTCTTCACCTAGCGGTCCTCACAGATTTGGGTGGAACTATAGCAGCACTGTTTCACTGCCTTCCAACGCACCGAGATAGAACTTGTTGCTCATCCCTAACAAACTTGAAACTCCATTTTCATATTGTTCCGAAACAATATATATATATGATAATTAAACATCTTGGATACGATCCAATATCGAGATATTTGGGATATTATAGTTATGTCGAAAAAGATACGCCTCGACCGGGATTCGAGCCCGGGACCTTCTGCTTGCCGGGCCCGGCAAGCAGAAGGTCCCGGGCTCGAATCCCGGTCGAGGCGTATCTTTTTCGACATAACTATAATATCCCATATATATATATATATATATATATATATATATATATATATATATATATATATATATATATATATATATATATATATATATATATATATATATATATATAATTCTCCCAAGAACGACATGTATTGACACATTCTGTGAAAATGTCATTCCACTCGGATAGAATTGGAGGATGGCAAATGTAGCGCACAATATTCCCATGGGGATCCTCATTCATCCTGGTTGACAGCAATGGCCATGATGCACAGTTTCAAGTCGATTGGTCACTGTCCACATTTGTCCAGTACCTTCGCCATCTCGTATCTTCACGCTGCATTCCAATCTTTTGCATGCTCAAATTGAATTGATCATAACTGACAAATATTGTATTATCCAACCCTTGCCATAGTCCATGCACTGTCCTAGTTAGTAGCAATGCGAGATGGGCTACAGTGCCAGCGTTGTTCTAAACAATAATCCCACGCACAACTTGAGATTAGTACTTGAATAATGTTTCAAAATATGTGGAAGAAAAATTTGAAATTGCGATGTTGCTAAAAACTGACCTATATTTATCATTCTAATTATTGATGAGCGTAGCGAAGTCTCCATCCCACTCTTATAGGGCTTTGTCTGTGTGTGTTTTTTTTTTTTTTTTGTAAGCACTCCGCAGGTCGCAAGGGTTGACTGATCAACATGAAACTTTTTTTGTACACGCAAACTCATTCAACTTAGAACTGTATAGTTTTTGGGATGAATCGGTCGGACCGATTCTGAGAATCATCATCTCAAAGTTTCTAAAAACCCCATAAGATTTGGCTGGGCAGAAAATGTTGAAAAATAAAATCTCTCCAAACGGAATGAAATTCTCTCTAAATGTGTATACATGGATTTTACACATTACTACGATTTTGTAAGCAATTCTGATCAGTCGTTTTGAAGAAAGAAAATAAAATGACTGATAATATTCATAAAATATATCATAAAAATTGTGACAGAATTAAGTTGTCGAGATTCACTGCTTTCTAGATTCAAGAGTTGACCAACAATGAAGTATTTTTTATATGCGTCAAGGTGTGTAGAACACCAGAGTCAATGAAGTGGCAAAAGTAGAACTACTTTAACAACTTTAATAGCTTATTCAGATATCAAGGTGTGTAGAATACCAGAGTCGATAAAGTAGCAAGGGTAGAACTACTTTAAGGACTTTTATACCTTATTGAGATATCTCGCTCATCTTACAACGCATATTTCGCGTTTGACTAGTTAATCAAAAGTCAAGTCCCAACCAAATCATTCTCTTGAATATTCATTTGAATCTTCTTGGTGATAAATAATCAATAGATTTGTCACAGTACCGGTATTATGAAACCACGAAGTTTCCCAATGTCTTTGATCCCACCTTTAGGCCTACTCTTGTCAAGTCATTCACGTAAAATGTAAGTTACTTCAAAATTGTCAGTCAACTCAAACTTGAACATGTATGACTGCATAACCACTAATCATTATTATTCATTTTATTGAATAGCTTGGAAGACAGTTTCTTGTGTGAAGATTATTGTAATACGAACACTTCTGAATTGAAATGTCCGATTTCAGCTCATTTGTTCCCCACTTTGTAATTCAGACAATATAAATGTACTGCATAGTCTCCCGTGATCTCACACTGGGGAATTATTGAATGAAACACAAGAAAGATTGAATCCTTAACTAAATATCTAAAGCATAAAACATGATAATGAGTTCAAAGATGTTTAATATAAGTTCTGAATAATGCTTATTGGTACCAAGTTCTTTCATTATATCTCACCAATAATTATGTATGGCTCATACGGAATATATACTCATATAAATAAATATAGAAATCATTATGTAGATAATACTTCATCCAAATGAGTTATATATTCATCATCATTGGTGTTTGTACAGAAATGTTGAAAAATGAAAAGCAATGTAATTTTTGAAGAACTGTTCCAGTACACATGACCACCTAACCACCTTGCATTCTAAGTCCATTGTTGGCTATCGAGCCAAGCGATTGGCTGCTTCAATCGAAACAGCGTGCGTGACGTCACAATCGGCCAGGCTCGACGTCTGATTCGTTCAACCGAGAAAACCCTCAACAACTCAGTTCAAAGTAGTTTTCAGGACAGTAGATTTTTACGAAAATGCCGAGGTGTTACCGTAATTCTGTGCTTAGATCTTATGATGATAATGCTATTGAATATGAAAACGAGAAATCAGGTAAACCAATTATTAATATAACAAGTAGATAAGTCATATTTCGAATTTATCCAATAAAACAATTCATTGATAAGTTCTACAAGGAGACTCTTCCTCCTTGCTGGGTGCATCAATTTGTGGGGTGAAATCGCGAATAGTATGATTTGAACGCCTAAATATTATTATTCGTTTCAACTACATATTTCGGAGATATGGGCTGGGCCTACGCTTGGCCCATTATTCATGTGTTTCCAAAGTTCCGTATAATCTAAAGATTTTAAGATTATGAGTTTTCAGAGACTAGGCCTTCAATCAGACTGGGATGGGAGCCTAGGTAAACTTGACATTAACTGTAAAGAAAACGTCCCTGGGCCAGAGTTGATTTATAGGCCAGGTCGTGGACTACTAGGCCTATGCAATTTCAGTTAATCCAGATTATTTTATGCACTGCAAGATATCAAATACATTCCTCTTTGTAAAACTGCATGAAAAGGGTCTAGGCCTAGGTATCTCAGTCATTGAGTTAGCAAATTCAATGCCTCAGTGTGGGCTCAGTATACATTAGAATATAACTTCATATGTCTTACTTTGTGAAATATGTTGGCTTACAGTAAGCTAGTGCACCCAGCTGGTAGCCCTGTGCAAGCATCTAGTGTGCAGGCTAGCTGCGTAATATATGTCATTCAGACCAGGATGTGCTAGGCTTGACAGTAACTAGACAGGTCTGAAACACTTCATTTATTTCACATTAAACTCTAGGCCTGCAACACCTGTTAGAGGCAAAATCAAATTCAGAAGGTTTGAATTCAAAATCTATTGATTTACTTGAACAACATTTAAATGTAAGCCCACCCACTTTTACAGTGTAGCATGTATAATCTAATCTAGGCCCTAACTTATTTGATTTTCTAATCAACTATTAAAATTTTTATAACCATATGCCCTAGACATTACATTTGTATAATATCGTGTAGACCTACCTATAGGTCTACATGATATCAGTAGGTACTAGGTAGGTAGGCCCTATAGTAAATAGTGAAATATTTTACAATGTAAAATCAAAAAATTAACAATAAACCATATTGAAGATGGAAACAGAATGTCCCACCTGATTTATATAGGCCCACTGTACATTTTTTTACACATCGATTCAAATTATCTATTGATTATTGACACATTGATTTCAAAGTGGATCAGATTTATAATATTATTATCTATATAAGAACTACTTTGTTCCAGATGCTGGTGCCACCGATTTGCAAATCACCGTCACACCGAAGAACGAATACGCTCCCTGGAATCAAGATGCTCTGTCTATCGTAATCCGTCACAAGCTGAAGCTACTCACCAATCCAGATTTTGGTAAACTTGGTTATCCATTGGCTTCATTCCAAACGGACGTAGAAGACGACACCGAGCAAGATTCGCCCCCCGAAACGCTTTACCCGCCGAGTAGCAAGCGCTTGTTGAAGACGATCCCGCCTCCGTCGCCATGCAGCACCGAGATCAAGGCTGCCAGCCCGGCAAGAGCTCTGCGCACCAAGTACAACTTGCGAGTCAACGAATTCAAGTCTCTGAGGAGTCGTTCCAAGGTACCAACACAAACCCAAAGAAAGGCGCAAATTCGCAGGAAAAAGATTCCGGTCAAGAGCGTGCGGAAGGCTATCGCCAGTCAGCCACCGCCTCAAACATCTACGATCGTCGATTCAATCCCCGTCGAAACATCCAAGCCAGAAACAATTATAGATACCGTCATTATAAAAGCGAATCCAGAATTTCTGAACGGAGAACCAACAATAGAATTGACAGGAGCTTCGGCTTTGGAAATCATCAACAAGTTTCCCGGTTGCTCGAGTCAGTATTTAGTTATCCAAATAGAGAGGCCAGTTTATGAAGCCGGTCAACCTTTGAAGCCAAGTCTAAAACATTCATTGCTCAGCGCGTATTTCCAGAAGATGGCTCCGAAGCCAAGTGAGCCCAGCGAGACGAAAGTGCCGCCCGCCAGCACTTCTTCCGAGCCCGAGACGGCCTCGTCCCAAGAGTCAGCCACGGAGACCGACAAGTCTCCCGTCTCGACCCGACCTGCCACGCCCGCTATCACCTACCCAGCAGCCAAGGCTTCGGGGATCTGGAACAGATATCCACAGTGGGAGAAATCGTTTGCAGGGATATGTCAGTTGATCGAAGAGAGAAAGGCCAGAGCCGCCGCCAGCGCAAGAAGTCGGAACGTTGCGGTGACCAAGCCACTTGCCCCCGAAGCCACTCCCAACAGCTTGGCGGCGCCGCCCAAAAACTGTTTCGTGTTTGAGAAGTCTCTTGTCTCGATCAGGCAGGACTCGGACCGAGCGGACGGCGCGATGATCTCCGCTGGAACCAGTACCGGAGACAACGGGCTCGTGAATAATAGCGACGCTGCCAATATTCTGGGACGAAGACCAGCCATACATCAGTGTCCATATTGTGAGAAGAAGTTTGATCGACCTTGGGTCTTGAAAGGTCACCTTCGACTCCACACAGGTAAGTGTTGATTAGTAGGGCCTATATAGAGCTACTTGTGTCCTAGAAAAAAGAAGGTCACCTTTCAAGATAACAAACACAAAAACCATCGTTATATTTGTATAGCCGTAGTATTTTATATAATTCAATTATAATATGATAATCCTCTCATTCTGTGTCACATAATACATGGTTAATACATAATGCATAAGCATATGTTATGGAATGTCAGTTCAAAGAATAAAATCATACAACTCCGTCCTATTCAGGCTATTATAATTTTCTGGACGAGCTAAATGATTGAATCCTGGAAGTTGCAATGGGTTCATGTAGGCCTAATATATAACTGAAGTTTTATAACACTGTTTTCATGTAAATGACCCTCTGTTGTGAATCCAAGTATTGGAGAAAAGCTGATTCCAAGAGCTACCTGTTGCTGGCTGTACACAGCTTGCTTAGACAATACATGAGTTGTTGCAACATGCCATCGATGGCAGTTGGCACATCTCACAGTGTGGGCCTAGGTTCAAAGCACGATGTAGCGACACCAACCTATTCTATCATAATATGTAGATGGTGCTTTGACTCCCATACTGATGAAATGGAGGGCATTTGTGGTTTCTTGCGGTCAGTTCAAAGCCAAGGGTCTCGATTGCCTGTCGCGATTTAGCTGATTCCCTTGTGAACTAGATGTAGATAAGAGAGGCTACGGTAACGGTGGCATTGTTGAAATTACAAAATC
The DNA here is from genome assembly GCA_964007535.1 of Brachyptera risi. Classification (NCBI taxonomy): domain Eukaryota; kingdom Metazoa; phylum Arthropoda; class Insecta; order Plecoptera; family Taeniopterygidae; genus Brachyptera; species Brachyptera risi. Next base: position 1,595,759 of record OZ023337.1, read on the forward strand.
TATCATTTATGTAAACAAATAAAAGCAACTACTGAAATTAAAATTCCACTGAGCCGTGTTTAGCATTGTTGAGGATCGTTGTTTTATATAGTTCGATATAAAAGCGATAGTTGCGCTACAGGCAATCGGGACCCTGGACTCGGGAACTGACCTCGGAAATAAAATATTACCCTGTGCTCGTAATTCGTAGTTGTTATACTTGCCAGGACTACCCAGAAACATTATTCCGCGAACGCGGCTTCTCCCGTCTCTGTGCAATGTAACTGGAAATGAGCGTAGGCCTACCGGTAGTCTTCCCAGAAATGAGACTCGAGTCTCGACAATGAAGAAATCTTGAGACAAGCTCTGCTAATTGCACTATTTTGACGAATAAATATTGAAATAGTTTAATCAACTATCGCAATCGCTTATCAATTGTTTCAAATATACTGTCGTAATTATTTCAGATAAATTAACGAGTGTTTGTAATAATTAGAACAATATGTTGCTTTTAAAAATTGTGTGACTGTGCAGTGCGGCCGTACCTAATACACCACCCCGCATGTGGCCCTGAAGCAGTAGGTACGGCCTGGGCCCACTTGGCCGGCTCTGTGCGCACGCCAGGTGTATTTCATCACTGATGAAGTCATGGGTTTCAATATCCCCTTCGGAAACTGCACGTTGTGTTTACCTGACCAGACGTTGTGTTTACCTGACCGGGCATTGTGTTTACCTGACCGGGCGTTGTGTTTACATGACCGGGCGTTGTGTTTACCTGACCGGGCGTTGTGTTTACCTGACTGGGCTTTGTGTTTACCTGACCGGGCGTTGTGTCTACCTGACCAAGCGTTGTGTCTACCTGACCGGGCGTTGTGTTTACCTGACCGAGCGTTGTGTTTACCTGACTGGGCGTTGTGTTTACCTGACCAGACGTTGTGTTTACCTGACCAGACGCTGTGTTTACCTGACCAGACATTGTGTTTACCTGACCAGACGTTGTGTTTACCTGACCAGACGTTGTGTTTACCTGACCAGACGTTGTGTTTACCTGACCGGGCGTTATGTTTACCTGACCGAGCGTTGTGTTTACCTGACCGAGCGTTGTGTTTACCTGACCAGACGTTGTGTTTACCTGACCGGGCGTTGTGTTTACCTGACCAGACGTTGTGTTTACCTGACCAGACGTTGTGTTTACCTGACCAGACGTTGTGTTTACCTGACCAGACATTGTGTTTACCTGACCGGGCGTTGCGTTTACCTGACCGGGCGTTGTGTTTACCTGACCAAGCGTTGCGTTTACCTGACCGGGCGTTGTGTTTACCTGACCAGACGTTGTGTTTATCTGACCAGACGTTGTGTTTACCTGACCAGGCGTTGTGTTTACCTGACCAGGTGTTGTGTTTACCTGACCAAGCGTTGTGTTTACCTGACCGAGCGTTGTGTTTACCTGACTGGGCGTTGTGTTTACCTGACCAAGCGTTGTGTTTACCTGACCAAACGTTGTGTTTACCTGACCAGACGTTGTGTTTACCTGACCAGACGTTGTGTTTACCTGACCAGACGTTGTGTTTACCTGACCGGGCGTTGTGTTTACCTCACCAGACGTGTTTACCTGACCAGACGTTGTGTTTACCTGACCAGGCGTTGTGTTTACCTGACCAAGCGTTGTGTTTACCTGACCAAGCGTTGTGTTTACCTGACCGGGCGTTGTGTTTACCTGACTGGGATTTGTGTTTACCTGACCGGGCGTTGTGTTTACCTGACCAAACGTTGTGTTTACCTGACCAGACGTTGTGTTTACCTGACCAGACGTTGTGTTTACCTGACCGGGCGTTGTGTTTACCTGACCGAGCGTTGTGTTTACCTGACCGAGCGTTGTGTTCACCTGACCGGGCGTTGTGTTTACCTGACTGGGCATTGTGTTTACCTGACCAGACGTTGTGTTTACCTGACCAGACGTTGTGTTCACCTGACCGGGCGTTGTGTTTACCTGACCGGGCGTGGTGTTTACCTGACTGGGCGTTGTGTTTACCTGACCGAGCGTTGTGTTTACCTGACCGAGCATTGTGTTCACCTGACCAGGCGTTGTGTTTACCCGACCGGGCGTTGTGTTTACCTGACCAGACGTTGTGTTTACCTGACCAGGCGTTGTGTTTACCTGACCGAGCGTTGTGTTTACCTGACCGAGCGTTGTGTTTACCTGACCGAGCGTTGTGTTTACCTGACCGAGCGTTGTGTTTACCTGACCGAGCGTTGTGTTTACCTGACCGAGCGTTGTGTTGCAGGAGAGAGACCGTTTGTGTGCCACGTGTGCAGCAAGAGGTTTGCAGACCGATCGAACCTGCGCGCGCACCAACGCACGCGCGCGCACCACGAGTGGGAGTGGCGCTGCTCCGACTGCAGCAAGGCCTTCTCCCAGCGGCGCTACATGGAGCGCCACAAGACCGACGCCTGCCACAAGTACAGGCTGACCTTGAAGCGGGTCGAGCCCCCGACTCTCATTCCCTCATCTCACAAGCAACTCTCTTCCTAAATTTATTGTTGAATTGATATGAAATTAAACGTTACATCATTCGAGCAGACTCGAATAACAGATGTTGATGGAACCATAGACATATCATTAGCTTACCAAGGTATGTCACTCCTGCAGCAGCCCGTAGCGACATATGCTCGTTCCGATCTCGGCGGCCATATTGGACATTTACAAATAGAATCCAAGCAAGGCAATCCATATTATCACTAATATATGTCTGAAGGTTTGCAAAGCGGTGTGAAGCTACTACCGAGACACAAGTATGTTGTACGCCTGGTCAACGTTGAGTAACGTATCTTGGTAATAGATCTATGATTGAAGTGACTCCAACCAGTTCAATGAGGCTGATATACTCGCGTTCAGGAAAGGAGAAGGTCGTCCACCAACCATATAACGGTGAGAACTAGGGTGACACGAAGCATGCATGTATTCCCATCACCTCTCATTAGCCACGTCTCTTGCAATCGATCCACGTCTCTTGCAATCCATCCACGTCTCTTGCAATCCATCCACGTCTCTTGCAATCGATCCACGTCTCTTGCAATCGATCCACGTCTCTTGCAATCGATCCACGTCTCTTGCAATCGATCCACGTCTCTTGCAATCGATCCACGTCTCTTGCAATCGATCCACGTCTCTTGCAATCGATCCACGTCTCTTGCAATCGATCCACGTCTCGTGCAATCGATCCACGTCTCTTGCAATCGATCCACGTCTCTTGCAATCGTCCCGAGGAACTGATGTCGTGATACTCTGTCCCAACACGTGGTAGGCTCAGTCGCGCGCCGGCCGAATATAGCGGTGAACAACCTCCTCCTCTCCTGGATGCGAGTACAGTCCAGAACTAAACCCGTGTAGTTCAGTGCAACCATACCAGCAGCTTACCTCAACACCCTCCGTCAAGCTTGACGGCATGCAGCCATGGTGAATAGCTGGCGTGAGGCAGTAGTTATATTCCCATCAGCCCTCCAGCTGTGATTCAAGTCAAGTGGATCGTGGCGAGGGGCGAGATGAGCAAGCAGGGGTTAAAACTGGAGGCATGAAATTATAGCAATAATTATTCAGTTTTATAGCATTAGCTACCGGTATTCCAAAAATAACTTTTTATAGCATCAGACAAATTTGAAATTAGCGGTAATTCAGCACCAAAAGGTCTTTGGACAAATGTCAAAGTTTCAGTATATAAATGATGTACGCATGTAATAGAAGCTATTTTCGACATTATTCTCAGCTTGAGCAGTGAGCAAGTTCTGAAAAGACAGTACGTTTATGTATTCACGTCGATATGCCCCACATTGAAACCCTAACTGAACTTCACAGAGTAAAAGAGCATACATAGTATGTGACTGCCACAGGTCAACGAATGTTGATGAATAAGTATTTCATTCAAACAAATTGGAATGAAAGATTCTGAGTTTGCATGGCACTTGAATCTAATTTGGAAAAAGTGAGTGTCACTGACAATGTTTTTATGAAAATTGATATTTTCTCACAAATAGCAATTATTTTGTGTAAATATTCATTTATCGTTGTAACAGGCATATATTGCTTTAAAAAGCAGAAAAGAACTTGGTCCTAAATTGTTTTGAACATCACAAAACATGAAGAAAACACCAAATATTCAGGTTTCAGATGACTCTCAATTGTATAGCGCCTATAGCTAATGGTGGAATGTCTTGCCTCTAGTTATAATGTGACAGGGTTGCCACAGTGTCTTGTTGGGGCAGCTGTGAATGTTCTTAGATATATATATTACCTCACCGAGATACGTTACTCAGCGACATATGCTTGTTCCAATCTTGGCAGACATATTGGACATTTACAAATAGAATTCAAGCAAGGCATTCTATATTACCTCACCGAGATACGTTACTCAGCGACATATGCTTGTTCCAATCTCGGCAGACATATTGGACATTCACAAATAGAATCCAAGCAAGGCATTCTATATTACCTCACCGAGATACGTTACTCAGCGACATATGCTTGTTCCAATCTCGGCAGACATATTGGACATTTACAAATAGAATCCAAGCAAGGCATTCTATATTATTACTTATGTCAAATATAGCGGAAGGTCTGCAAAGCGGTGTGAAGCTACTACCGAGACATGAATATGTACGCCTTCTTAACGTTGAGTAACGTATCTCGGTGATTTAGACAGGCATGAAATGTTCACTTTATTTGTTAATAGTTCTTGACAAGTTTGTTCAAAATATCCATACATTTTATCTACTTATTTCAATACCAGCTACATCATGGCTTGCATCTTGGAGACTGAATATGTAGATTTGAGTGCATGAAGCCGAGATAGCATCGATTGCCACCTGATTCACATCACTGTATACACTTGTAATTGCATGCAAGCGATGGAATCTACACGTTTTCCTGATTCAATACATTCATGTTTAATACATTCGTTGCTGTCCAACAAACGTATGAACGCACTAATAACTAGATCTTGTTTATAAATGTTGTTAATGTTAGATATATATATATTGTGTTATCGCTGTTGTTACTAGTTTATCTGTTAATATATTATATGTATTGTTGATACAATAGAAGATAGTCTTATAGAATAGGTATAAATCAAGTTTCAAGCCAATATTTCGGCTAGCATCATTTTTTAATTGGGTCATGCTTTACATGGGTTGTCCCAATGTGTCACAGGAAGGAGGGGGGGGGGGGAGGGAGGGGGAGGGGGATGATTCAAGTCTGGCCCGTTTGGTCCCTACTTGGATCGTAGCTATCCTACTCATGAAGGTTGGCTACGAGGGCGATCTCTCCACAGCCGAGACACATGAGTGTGAACTCTTGGATCGTAGCTATCCTACTCATGATGGTTGGCTACGAGGGCGATCTCTCCACAGCCGAGACACATGAGTGTGAACTCTTGGATCGTAGCTATCCTACTCATGATGGTTGGCTACGAGGGCGATCTCTCCACAGCCGAGACACATGAGTGTGAACTCTTGGATCGTAGCTATCCTACTCATGATGGTTGGCTACGAGGGCGATCTCTCCACAGCCGAGACACATGAGTGTGAACTCTTGGATCGTAGCTATCCTACTCATGAAGGTTGGCTACGAGGGCGATCTCTCCACAGCCGAGACACATGAGTGTGAACTCTTGGATCGTAGCTATCCTACTCATGATGGTTGGCTACGAGGGCGATCTCTCCACAGCCGAGACACATGAGTGTGAACTCTTGGATCGTAGCTATCCTACTCATGAAGGTTGGCTACGAGGGCGATCTCTCCACAGCCGAGACACATGAGTGTGAACTCTTGGATCGTAGCTATCCTACTCATGAAGGTTGGCTACGAGGGCGATCTCTCCACAGCCGAGACACATGAGTGTGAACTCTTGGATCGTAGCTATCCTACTCATGATGGTTGGCTACGAGGGCGATCTCTCCACAGCCGAGACACATGAGTGTGAACTCTTGGATCATAGCTATCCTACTCATGATGGTTGGCTACGAGGGCGATCTCTCCACAGCCGAGACACATGAGTGTGAACTCTTGGATCGTAGCTATCCTACTCATGATGGCTGGCTACGAGGGCGATCTCTCCACAGCCGAGACACATGTGTGTGAACTTTTGGATCATAGCTATCCTACTCATGATGGTTGGCTACGAGGGCGATCTCTCCACAGCCGAGACACATGAGTGTGAACTCTTGGATCGTAGCTATCCTACTCATGATGGTTGGCTACGAGGGCGATCTCTCCACAGCCGAGACACATGAGTGTGAACTCTTGGATCGTAGCTATCCTACTCATGATGGTTGGCTACGAGGGCGATCTCTCCACAGCCGAGACACATGAGTGTGAACTCTTGGATCGTAGCTATCCTACTCATGATGGTTGGCTACGAGGGCGATCTCTCCACAGCCGAGACACATGAGTGTGAACTCTTGGATCGTAGCTATCCTACTCATGATGGCTGGCTACGAGGGCGATCTCTCCACAGCCGAGACATATGAGTGTGAACTCTTGGATCGTAGCTATCCTACTCATGATGGTTGGCTACGAGGGCGATCTCTCCACAGCCGAGACACATGAGTGTGAACTCTTGGATCGTAGCTATCCTACTCATGATGGCTGGCTACGAGGGCGATCTCTCCACAGCCGAGACACATGAGTGTGAACTCTTGGATCGTAGCTATCCTACTCATGATGGTTGGCCACGAGGGCGATCTCTCCACAGCCGAGACACATGAGTGTGAACTCTTGGATCGTAGCTATCCTACTCATGATGGCTGGCTACGAGGGCGATCTCTCCACAGCCGAGACACATGAGTGTGAACTCTTGGATCGTAGCTATCCTACTCATGATGGCTGGCTACGAGGGCGATCTCTCCACAGCCGAGACACATGAGTGTGAACTCTTGGATCGTAGCTATCCTACTCATGATGGCTGGCTACGAGGGCGATCTCTCCACAGCCGAGACACATGAGTGTGAACTCTTGGATCGTAGCTATCCTACTCATGATGGTTGGCTACGAGGGCGATCTCTCCACAGCCGAGACACATGAGTGTGAACTCTTGGATCGTAGCTATCCTACTCATGATGGCTGGCTACGAGGGCGATCTCTCCACAGCCGAGACACATGAGTGTGAACTCTTGGATCGTAGCTATCCTACTCATGATGGCTGGCTACGAGGGCGATCTCTCCACAGCCGAGACACATGAGTGTGAACTCTTGGATCGTAGCTATCCTACTCATGATGGTTGGCTACGAGGGCGATCTCTCCACAGCCGAGACACATGAGTGTGAACTCTTGGATCGTAGCTATCCTACTCATGATGGCTGGCTACGAGGGCGATCTCTCCACAGCCGAGACACATGAGTGTGAACTCTTGGATCGTAGCTATCCTACTCATGATGGTTGGCTACGAGGGCGATCTCTCCACAGCCGAGACACATGAGTGTGAACTCTTGGATCGTAGCTATCCTACTCATGATGGCTGGCTACGAGGGCGATCTCTCCACAGCCGAGACACATGAGTGTGAACTCTTGGATCGTAGCTATCCTACTCATGATGGTTGGCTACGAGGGCGATCTCTCCACAGCCGAGACACATGAGTGTGAACTCTTGGATCGTAGCTATCCTACTCATGATGGTTGGCTACGAGGGCGATCTCTCCACAGCCGAGACACATGAGTGTGAACTCTTGGATCGTAGCTATCCTACTCATGATGGTTGGCTACGAGGGCGATCTCTCCACAGCCGAGACACATGAGTGTGAACTCTTGGATCGTAGCTATCCTACTCATGATGGTTGGCTACGAGGGCGATCTCTCCACAGCCGAGACACATGAGTGTGAACTCTTGGATCGTAGCTATCCTACTCATGATGGTTGGCTACGAGGGCGATCTCTCCACAGCCGAGACACATGAGTGTGAACTCTTAGATCGTAGCTATCCTACTCATGATGGTTGGCTACGAGGGCGATCTCTCCACAGCCGAGACACATGAGTGTGAACTCTTGGATCATGTGTCCCGAGACCTTTGGTTGTTGACCAGTAGGCTCGCTGAGATACTCTCAGTAGAGATGATACATGAGACAACGGCTATTTTGCTCCTTCTTCCTGCAGGAAGAAGTTGTCAGGTGTGGAAACGGCAAGGCCTAGCATGTATTAGTTAAGGTAATCTGCTAGTAATGAAAACAATCATTTTCTCTATTTGCATGAATTGTGTGAAAGGGAAAGAAGAACAGCAGCTTAACAAGATCTATGATTAGAGAAAGGCCTACTCATCCGTTGATAGAACACAGAGATGAGGTTTCGGCTATTGCCTTGGTCACAGTAGAGCACTCTACTGTGACCAAGGCAATAGCTATCTCTGTGTTCTATCTACGGGCTCTCCACTATAAGTACGCCTTTCTCTACTCAGAGATCTCGGTAAGCTGCTGTTCTTTCTTTCCCTTTCACACAATTCATATATTCAGCCTCAGGCTATTTCCTATACACACCAAGTAATTTTCTCTATTGTTAGTCGGGTATTTATAAGATATTTTTCCAGCTGAATGGTAGGCTATACTGCAGTTGTTGATAGTTTGTATTAAAATGTTGAAATGATTTGCTTGGTCAGTAGTTCAGTCACCTTCCTACGATCCCAGCTCCCGAGCGTTACGGCTGGAGATATCACGGCTATCCAGCGGAACGTCATTTATGCGTTTTTCAGGGGACTAGACCAAAAAAATGTATTGAAGTGAAAAACTTATTATTGAAACTATTTAACATGTGGAGCATACATAGGTTGGATCAAGAAACAAGACTTGTAGATGTATGAACGACTACTGTACAGGTAAGCCGGTGGCTCTCGTGTTTGTTATTAGGTTGGTAGATAACCTTCTTCCCTCGAGGACACAAGTGCTGCACATGCACAATATCCTCTACTGTCATTGGACCACTACGTATTGATAAACACCCAGGATGGCAAGAACAAACTAACATCGAAATGTATTATACATATTCTACAGATTGAGAAATATTGTCAATAGAAAACTTCTACCGAGTATTTAATCAGCATTTGCACAATCAATGATACAACATGGTAGAATAGGATGAGTTGGGGCTAGTTTTTTTTTTTAATAACATCGAAACTTGATACAAAATCATTGTTTCCCAATTAAGGCTATGGATGAAAGATAGGATCGTTTGAACGGGGCACCACAAGGGCGATCTTACCACCCCATTTTGATTATTCAAAGCTAATGGTCTTCAACACCAGGACTGCGCTGTCTGTGACCATAATTTTTCGCAGTAGATAAAAGTCTTTCAGTATAAACACACGAATGTTGATATCTTCCACTTTGAACTAAGTCTCTTGGGCAATGATTACTTCTTTCCCTTGACAGCAGATGTAAAATTGATCATTATACAAAAAGCACAAATTAAATCAGTGATAGGCCTATAATGTTATAATTAGGCCTATCGCTCTACTAATTAATGGTCGTGGCCAATTAGTACTTCATCCAAGCATTTGCTTCGAGGACTGTGGGAAACCACGAAAAACCACGTCAGGATGGAACGATGGCTGATGAAACAATTTTAGAACCACTAATGAAAATTCAACAAACATTTTTGAAAGTAATTCTCAATAAACCAAAACAATATCCAACTACCAGGTAGCCTTGTTTTTTCAACTCCAGGGGGCGCATTCCTGTACGATTAGTTCATCTAGATGAACCTATAGTCCAAGTTAATACTGTGCTGAACCTGGTTTTAGAGAGGTTCAACTTCGTATACCTGTACGAGTTTTATAGTAGGTTTAAGGGAAGCGTAGGTTAGTACGTTGGTAAAACAGTTCTTTGACAAAATTGTTGTTACAAATCACCTAAAATATACCTAAATCTCATCCAATCTCAACACAACTTGAACTGAATCAAATCTCAGCCTAAGGCACTCTTTTCAATAAAATTAGATAATAAACAAAAAGTTGACCTAAGTGGAGTCGAACCCAGCCCGCCTTGCGTTGCACGCAGCTGTGCTAACAGTGCAACCAAACTGCCAATGTGAATTTCTGCTTTCAGAACAACATGAGTAGTTAATCTTTGAAAAGAATTTTAGCAAATAGATTATTAATAATAAAAGTAGTAAAATCTTTATTTAGATTTCTGCCCATATAGTAGTAAAATGATATGACACAGAATAATGAATAACAACAAGATACAAAACATATTATAACAGATAACAAGATCAAAGAATGGGTAATGATAAATATTGGAATATGAAGAATGAAATTATGAGAGAAAATAATGATAATAATGAATAATAATAATTAAATCTAAATCAATTCAAACAAAAACAAAATTACTGATGAAATAGAAAAAAATAAGAAAATATGTACCTACTTCAACTGATTGAATATAAATGATTCCTAAAAATGGACACTGAACCTTTTAAAGTGAGGAGTGTAATATTATATATGAAACTACTACTAAGGTTAAATCTCTTACAAAAATGTACAGAAAATGTTAACTATATTAAATGTTAACTACTAATAAACTACTAATATTTTTATGGAGTGTGATGTAATGGACAAATAAACTACAACCACAATGAAATTATTTTAATACATTTATATTCCGTTGCCTCCAGTTCTTATTCTAGAAATCGCATTACTATAACGATATTCACTAAATTAGATATTTAAATTAATATTTGAAATCTTGAAGTGGATCTTAAAGAACACGCTTAGCCTGCTTTTTCGCAGGTTCAAGTTGACACTGCTTTTAGGCAATTTTTCCGGTCGTATCTTTTTGAGAATACGAAGTTAGTACCAACATCACCAAAACCGTTTCAAATCGTATACAGGGATGCGCCCCCAGGAGTTTCAGATCTTGAGCAACTATATATTAAAACAATTCTGACTCGCATACACAGAACTACAGGAGATTTGATGACGTTCACATGCCCGCCATCGACTGCACGAGGAGAACTGATCAATATACAGTGAAGAGAATAAGAAGAAACAAACATGAAGGTCAACAGCATTTAGACTTTATTGGATTCAGAATTTACAATCAATTACCACTCTCAATTATATCACTCAAGAGTTTCAATATGCTCAAAATTAAGGCAAAGGTGTGGATTAAACTGCTGGTAAATCTCTAAAATCATTTTAAAAATTTCAACCTGAAACCTCTGGGATATTGTCTGACATGAAAATTTTAAGAATGTATAAGAAATGTTTATAATTATTGTAAGGGCTGGTTATTCAATAGTCCGTTAGAGAAGTCGTTGAACTTAATCAATTGATTAGACATTCATGGTGTTTTTTAACACTCCGTTAGGGCTAATCGTACGTTCAAAAGATGCTAACACTCTCTTTTCTTAACCGACCAAATATTCCAACATTAGCGATCTAACGGACTGATTAAACATATTTCAAAATGGCGGTTACTATGAATATTACTTATGAGGAATTTTCTTCTGATAATGATGAAAAAGGTATGCTTGCTCTTGCAAATTTTTCAATACCTCCAAGACCAAAAACTATTAGGTCAGAATTGACAATGTTTTGAATGCAGTGCTTCTGGACTGATGAATATATTATTATTATTATTATCATTATTGCCAACCAAATCTAACAGCACTTCTTCTTCATGTTTCGTAAAATTAGCTGAACGATTACGCTTGTTCAAAGACATGTTTGATGTTCCACGTTTTCACGTGTCGTATTTTTCATGTTTGAAAAATGTAAACTAGGAAAACGCGGGATGCGCGTTGTGAGATGAGCTTAGAAGTATAGAAATCTAGAATGAAAAATAACTTGTCAGCTCAATTTACATCTACCAACCTTGGATTACTTCAAACGTTCAAAAACCTCACCTGCAACTTGTTGGTATTTATAGTAACCTGCAACCTGTCGCATTAACACTTTGCAAAACCAATTGCTCCAAATATTCAATCAAATGTACACTTTTATTGCGTTTTCTTTGTTATTTCCCCATTCGAATTTTGCAAAAATCTCTGAAAAGGTGTATAATAATATTGTTCATGATCGGTGAAAATTTTAGAGCTTTTGAAAAATTCTTGTTTTTCAAGTATTTTTCCTCCTGGTTATTCTTATGAGGATTTTCCAAACTTTCCGATTATTTTCCGGAAAAACCTTCCGACCGATTCTTCTGAATAACAATCCCAACCTATTCTGGTATGACACCAACGTTCAGAAAAAGTTTCAAGTTGATTGATTCATTTCTCTGACCTGTATGCCGCGTACATAATTACAAAAAAAAAAAAAAAAAAAAAACAACATAAAAACGAAGCCCAATTTTTTTCAGGGTGTGAAATGGAAAGCTTCGCTACGCTCATCTAACAACTACAAAAACAGTCCTTCGTTCCACCGCCTGCTAATTGCTTTGTCCGTACTAAGAAGGCGGTGAACAGGCGCGCGCATCCACTTCGTACATGCAGTATTGAACCTATCACAACAAACCATTCGTTTACTAACCGAGGAGTAACAAAGATTTGAAAAACGCATTTGAGGCAACGGTCTGTTAAGACAGTTTGTTAGGGATAACGAATGATCAGCTAATGTCGGGATTAGCAGACAATTGAAAAACCGGCCCCAAGTCTTGTTAAATTGTTTTAAATTTAAGAAATTGAATATTGACTTAAATTTGACTATACACTGTACTTATCTGATGCAACATGATATAACTTTCACCACTCATTCTACTACTATAATACGTACTGCTATCTTAAATATTATATTTAGTATTTTCAAAATTTCAGCCCACACAAGGAGAATTTTCTCTGTGTGCTTATCTTTATT